>JAOTON010000653.1:0-55533 GCA_034440635.1 Lepas anatifera | reverse complement strand
GGTTTCTGCTGAGCGAAAAGGAGTGGGGCCCGGCCCGAAGGTAACCGAGAGGAGAGGAGAGAGACGTATATACATAAAAGTAAACCTTAACCGTCGGACGAGTTATAGCGAGTGTGAAGTACTGGAGAGCGTTGCCGAAGTAAAACCAGATAATATACCAGAAGAGGGAAGCACGTGCTGTTTTGTTCCATGTCGAATGGTGAAAAGGCACTGAACCTAATTTGGGACTGAAAACATTTCCGATCTTTTAACGCATTGCACCTTTCATACGTCATACCGCGATCTTTAAAATTGTATTGTGAAAGTCACAAGTTCAAGGCAAAAGGATTTTTGTTGTCTAATGAGGGAACTCTTAATCAATCCACCATAATATCGTGGATTTTCCAAAACCATTTGGGGCGCCCAAATCTGAAAACTGTCAATTACGACGGCGTTAAGAGAACCATTGTATTATAAACACTGTACAATGCACTCCCTTAAATACATGAAACTATGCTGCACTGCCTATAAATATGAAAAATAAGAGGTACTCCACATCCAGAGCTAGAAACTTATACCCCAGCCCTGTGAGGCGATTTCAAAGTTTCAATTGTTTAGGTACTGAGCATATGCCTAGGAAACATACTCCTAAAGCAAAATTTTTTTGTAAAAATATAGGATAAGTGACAGTGAAGGAATGATATATCCACCAGTCAGTAGTTATAGTTTCCACCCAGCGGGAAGACTCATCTAGTGGCATGGGCGCCAATAGCCAAAGTAGCTACAGCATTTAAAAGCTATAACTATTACGGCAATGAGGTTCCTGGTCATTATAAAGTAAGTGCCAGAGAGTTTACCTAATCGTACGAGACAAACTGCGATGTTCTCCCTTCCAGCTTTAACATTTTTGGAGGTGAGGTCACTTGACCAGCATTAGTGACCTGACCTAAGGTTACCCAACCTTAAAATTTTGGGGAAAGTTGCAGGAATTGGTCAAGGATAAGGTGTGCCAAGTTCGGCGGCGCTTCGCGGCGTTGTTTTTTCGTGCCTCCCGGAAAAACCCGAGGGGTGTTCAAGCACCCCCCCACCAGGGCGAGGGTTAAGCACTTCATTAGTATTTTGAGGCAAATTTTGGTTGGGGGTGCCTAAATCACCATTCGGGGTGCCCAGTTCATCATTGGGAGTGCTGGGCCACCCCCAAAGAGATATAAATCCACACCCCTGAGCCGCAGTATTCTGCGAGTGAAAACGAGCGTAATCGAGGCCTGAGGAAGTCGCAGAGAAGCCCCAGCCGACGAAGGTGAAACGGGCACCGAATGTTAAGTACGCCACAGGCCGCTTCGCAACAACAAGGTCAGGTTAGGTAAGGTTCGGTCATGTCATGACAACAAATCTTGGCCAATGGAGTGGAGCTAGCTTGAGTCTTGCAGGAACTCATCGTCGTTCGGGTAAACTAGGAACATGTAGGCCAAAGCAGGCACAGGCAGGAGGAACAAGGACGGTCTTTGGACCTGTTTGCAGCCCGAGCCTAGCCATCCAGATACTACAGTGTCTGTCACGTGCAGCAGAGGAAGCTGGAAGCATCTAGGTCCGTCTAGATCATAATCTCTCGCAACGCGAGACGTGTCGTCTAGTCTTATACAAGTAGGTAGGACCAAAACGACTTGTGCTATGAGCTTGAAATTTTGTGCACACATGCGCGCATGCTATTCCATAATTGTATAAAATTTTGGTGACAGTGGGTTTTACGGTTCACCCCAAGCACGTGACGAAGTGGACCCATGTCGTTTTGCCGACAATAAGCTCCCAGCCTCTCGATCGTTATACGCTCAGACAGACCGACGTCATAATGTCGACGCCAACGTTGACATCGTTGTAATAACGCCGACGCTAGGGCAAGTTGTCTGAGCCTTTTTTGAGACAGCAGGCGGGTTAGGGATTATGGCATACCGCTATTGACTCATTCTGCGGTAGACGACAGCGTCCGTGGAGGACGTCAATCACGGAGTTGCAACGACAGCAGTGACGCTTTAGCAAAGATGATTTGTAGTGTTGCTGAGTGAAATTCCAGGTCGACTGCGAGGTAGACGTGGCGAATGTGGTGGTGTGGGTCTAATTGTGTCTGTGTTTGTAAAAAATGTCAAGCATACACTATACTGCATAATTTCAAGCCGTGACCACATCATTGAAGTGCTTTGAATGTAAGTAGGGCTCATACTCGATTCACCAAATTCCGCTCCTACTCCGGCCAACAACAAAACACCAACGTGAAATAGGCTTTGCTTTGGTTAAATGCGTACGTTTCCGGCTGGGTAGTACCTGACCACTTCGCAGCACCCTTCCTCCTGCCCCGTAAGCATTTACCCAGAATGGTAGGAGAATGTCTGACGTTTTCTCATCGTCACTGGTAGGACAATTGGGCGAGACAATCAACATGTCACGCCGTTCAAACCCAAGAATCCAGCACTTAAAATGAATGGCATAATGCATTAATGTGTTGGACATATTATTCATAATATTAAACGGATCATTTTGCATCGCTTTGCTCTGACGCCGCGGATTGTAGGAAATTCTGCCGACTGAATCACCCTCTGTGAATGACGTTTCAAAAATTGAGTTTGTTTCCGATACTCGTATAGCTTACTTTTAAGTGGTGTAAAAGTTATAACATAAATTTGTTTTGCTGTTTGATCACAGCTGTTGACACCTTGAAGTCGTGGTAATATATGAAAGAAATCGTAATACACTCAGTCCTTTACGGGAAACACAAAATTGTGTGTCATATTTAGGTATAATATTATTTATGTGTGTGCTGGGCCACCCCCAAAAGATATAAATCCACACCCCTGAGCCGCAGTTTGCCGCAAAATTCACACCCCTGAGCCGCAGCATCTATAACTGATTTAATCCCAAATTCTAGTGATTAATGTCCACTTTAAGCTTGGGTATTAATCAAGAGTTCGTCAGGCCCTGCGAAAACTGGTGTTTGCCTTTGCGTTTTCCTAGTTAATGATACTCTTTTGTTACTTTGCGTCTGCAGGAGCATAAACTCAACTATTCCAGCGCAGTGGCAATAGCGTTTAGCTCAGAAGTGTATATCGTAACCCTTTCAATGTCGTACGCTAAGACTACAAACCTCCTCAAACGATCGCGCAATAAACCAAATATGTTCGAATAATAAACACGTCAGCTATAACAAGACAACAGATATCAGTCTCGGTAAATGAGTAGACACGTGTTCCCGCAGAAGCGGCAGTCCGTCATAGCCTGAGGGCGATCGGTCAGCGTAGTTGCCAGCAGGAGATGGCGATACGTCAGGTCCTGGGACCACCCTGGGCCATACACAGACAGCTGGCAGATCACAGCTCTCCGCGTGGTGGCTGAGGGAGACATCGGTCTTGCTGGGCTCATCGTCGGCTGGTTAGGGGAGCACCCCGGGACTGGTCATTGTGGATATTGCTCACTGATAGAACCGCATTAGCTTGCCCGGTGCTGCCGACAATGTCAGCCGAGGGCGGGTCGGCCAGCTCTACCACATTGCATCACCCTAACAAAGTCACTGGCAAGATGGAACGCTTCAATCAACTTCTTTACCTGTGGAAAAATATGTAAAAACATACATTCGTAATGTTTCCCAAACAGTAAAGGCTGTTTGTACCCAGAGCTATGACCTATCTAGCTATTTCTTGCAGGAAAAGGCTGCGACAATTTGGCAAAATTATCATTAAGATAGCTTTGTAATCGTTTCCTGATCATTTGAAATGTACTATCTCTCTGAGTTGTAGGGAAGATTCAGCCTGTTCGTCAGCTTTTTTCATTTTCGAGAATTTTGATATTTTGTCATCCCAATCATTTACCAAAATGTACGTCCCTGGAAAGACGCCAGATATGCCCAAAAATTGTGGTATCCCCAATAATTATCAAAACACAAGTCTCTGGAAAGACGCCAAAGATTCAAAAACTAAAAAGTTAAAAAACAGCGCTATGATTTTCAGACCTTTATGCCAGCTGTATTGCATCACCACTGCCAGTTCCAGGCAGCGCGGGAAACGCCCACGCTAAAATCCGAGTAGACGCCCGCTAAGAAACACCGCCGGTAATCAGTTGCGAAACACACTCACGGTGACACACGCCCCCACCACAAGTTTTGGCACGTCACGGGACCGCACTGGATAGTTGAAAAACCAATCTACAAAGCTTGGTATATGACTCAACACCCGCCCAATCTTCGCCTCGGTGGCCAAGGAGAGGAATACTAATACCCCGACTTGATTTGGACTCCTATGTATGTGAGATGTCGAAAAAAGAAGCGGTGGTAGACCACTCGTAAAAAATTATCAAGAAACTAATTCCGTAACTCTTTGGCTCAGTTCAGTTTTTAGGGTCATGACAGACCAAAGAATGTGACAAGTTGGATAATATTTTCTTGGCTTTGGCGTCTGAGGGGAGTGAGCTAGATCGATTTTTAAGCTTTACTCGATTCCTCTCGTAAGGGGGAATTGTATAACAGTGGTTGACAAATATTATCACTTAAACCAACACAGCAGACAGATGAACGTCTTTCGACAAATAGTCTTCTTCAACATCTATGGCATGAGGGATAAGGAACCTGTCACCCAGACATGAAGCAGTTTCATAGTTTGGATTTTTGTGCAAAATTATCGTGCGACAGAACCAAGGCCTTAAAATGTAAAGGTAGAACGCCCCGCTCTAAGAAAATGGCAACCTCTTTTTTAGAGACTTTTACGCTTGTGACGTCAGCGATTGCTTTCGAGTTGGAGCCACCCATTCATTCCACGTAAATCGGCTACGGATCGTGGACTGTTTGTACGGTTTCAAGATGCATCTGGCGAGGGGTAGCCCCAGAATTAATTACCTCACGTCTACAAAAAAGCAGTATTATTGCCATTAACACGCAACCTATCTGCTGAGCCCCGTCATCTACAATACAGAGCGGCAATGCGTTGCTAGGCATCTCTAGGCGATTGCTGACGTCATCGTCATGGTGAATGCTAGATTTGAGGTTGCCATTTTTGGCATATGCTAAAAAGCGGGAGCGCAACCCCTGGACAGAACTATAAAGGCACCGCTTTTTGAGGATATTCAAATAATGCTTCTTGAATTATTCTACAATGTGTACAAGCAAGCTTCGACATGAGACATTCTAGACTTATCATTGTTCTGATTAATGTTCTGTTTTATTTCATCATCATTATTGTTTTTGTTATTATTATATTAAACTACTATTATTTCTCTCTCTTTGCTTAACCCATTAACGCCCGCACCTACTTCCAGCTTTCAAATTGGCGAAAAAATGTTTTCCTATGCTTAGAATATGCCCAAAAGATGTTCCGAAAGTTTTAAATCAATACCACTTTTAGATTCTGAGATATGACATCGGACAAAAATGACCCGCTGGGCGTTTGGGACATCGGCTGGCACTGCGCGGCCGGCTCCCGGGCGGCGCTGTCACCGCACTCAGCGGCCCGATGCGCATCGTTCTGTGAAGTGTTTTTATTTCCTCTTGTATATTGGCCATAGTAAAATGTTTAGACAGTTCTATGCTCTTAAGGTTTAATTAAAGACAACACTAACAGAATATTTGCAAATAGTATACAAACGTGGTTAACCTAGACTGATGATTTGCGGGGGGTAGACTAAAATTGTAAACATCTTAGTATTTTACGAATATTTGTGAGTATCAAAGGTTTTGGGAAACCGTTTCTTTTGTCTCTACCCCCTTCCTTCTCCGCCTCCCAGACTTTGTGACTGATGCTCACTGAGCTTTCAACGAGAAATCGTTATATTCAGCATACAGATGAAAAGTTTTGAAAACTTAATCCGTTAGCTTTTCCACGCGGTGCACATTAGCTTGATTAATCTCCAAATCTTCAAACGGGCCCATTTCCATCTTTCCAAATTTTCTCTGGAACAAGTAGTGCACTTCATAGTTGCATAAATGTGAACCTCCACATTTCCAGGCACGCCACTGGTCATTGTAACGCTGGTCAGCTCATCATCTTTCTCATCCTCATGACTAATATATTTTGTGATGGTATGATTATGATATGCACCTGATCCGCTCCGCTATCTTGCGCACTTAAAAAAATTATTTTGCTTCTTTTCCTGCAAAACATTTGGTCTGTGGCATTGCTAACAACTATGCTTTCGATATTTTTATGTCTCCATGGCTGGAGATTTCTTCTCGATCCAGGAGGGGTTCTCGATGGTTTAAAGCTGGCACTGCAATCCAAGCCCAAGACAAAGTCTGTGGCAGACCAAAAATCCAGGCAGGTCTTGACCCCTCCTCCTAACCCCCGGGATGTTCACTCATGGTAGTTTCACTTGACTAGAACCAAGCCGCAATCGTGCTAGTTGCGTTTTAGACGGAAGTTCTAGAACTTCCCAAGCTTTCACCCATTTTATACTGCTCCAGACGCTTGACACTGCACTAACTCGTCAAAACAAACCAGCGCGGCGGCCGCGATAATTTCCAACTTATTTTTGTCAGCTGGTCATTGGCTTTCAATCATTAGTGGACACAAGGGGCTAGGAAGGCTCAAGCCCCCTACCGAAATGTCAGTGTGCCTATAGTACCTGCATGCATTACTGATGGCTGTTCCGAGGTCATGGCGGGGAGGCTCGAGACCCCTAACCCACCTCCCCCCCACCACCCAATGAAGTCCTCAATCCGCTACTGTTCCTTACCCTCTCTATCCACTGCGCACAATCCATTAAGGGGAAAAGACAAGGCTCTGCTAGCTTTTTAGTCAGTGCTAAAATTTCGATAAGTTTTCAAAATCCCTGAAAATTGTATTTATTAACGCCTTCACAAAATGCTGGAACCATCTTGCATGTTTCCGTTAAAATTATGTGATAATCATTCCCAAAATAAGACAGACCCCGAAAACGGTAGGAAGCATTTCATGAACTTCAAAGTTTCCAAACGTATCGACATTGCACTAAAAATCTTCAGATTTGATGAAAAATATATAAACTGGCAACCCTGCATTCGCAGGACCCACAAAGCCTCCCTTCCCTCTAGGTAGCATTGTGCACCCAACGCACCAGATGGGAGGACAGGACACGTCCTTTTCCTCATTTTCAGCGGCCCGCAGATGTCCGCAACGCCCAGCGGGTCATTTTTGTCCGCTTCATATTTGACGATGTCTCATGGCAAGGCCGTTCGAGAAAATCTTACTCCTTCTTCACCATCTGACTCCTAGTGGTCTTGGCTTAATGTCAATCATGCAAACCCTTTTCAGCTTTCCATATGTTATTGCAAGAAACAAAACTTGCAAAGCTGTCTCACGCTGACCAAAACCTCGCCAAAATAAGTTCGACCAAAATCGTCCCATAAAAACCTAAAATTTTCAAATGCATTTTTCCAGCTTGTCCACGCTCTGCGACACACATGCATATCATAAACATGAAGATCACTTCACTGGTACCGATTCTGCAGCCTGTCAAAGTCAGAGGACAAAAATGACCCGCTGGGCGTTAATGGGTTAACCAACTCCTAATACAGCTGCAGGTTTTGCTCATTTCATGAAGCCCGGCCTAAGGTTAAAAGTATCATTTTTAGCTATATGTGCTGCTTTTGTAGCTTTCCTATTATCTTTCTTTTTACAAACTGCTATAATTTTAGCTCTATCCCAGTTTGGTAGATGATTTGTTTTCATGGAATGTATGACAAATGCACTGAATTTTGAGTTCTTTCGAAGGTCTCTTGAATGTTCGTTTAATCTTTTTTTAGACCCCTTCCTGTTTTAGCTATGTACGATTTCGTACACGACCCGCACGGCACCTGGTACACTACACTTTTTGGTTCTGGGTCATCTAAACTTTCTTTTTTCGCTAAGATGCTTATAACTTTTTAGCGGAACAAAATGTTACTTTGCAACCCGTTTCTTCAAGTTTGTTTGCAATAATTTCAGCTGGTTTGGAGTAAGGTATCGTAACACATCGTATCTTTTCCTTTTTGTTGGATTTTGCGGATTGTTTTCTTATATCTAAAGCTTTCTTCTTCATATTTATCAGAAATCCTCTCGGAATTTTAGCTTCGTGAACGAAGCCATATTTTTAGCTTCGATATTTTAGTTTCATGAACATATTATGACCTCGTTCACGAAGCTAAAATATCCGAGAGGATTTCTGATAAATATGAAGAAGAAAGCTCTAGATATAAGGAAAAGATCCGCGAAATCCAACAAAAAGGAACAGATACGATGTGTTACGATACCTTACTCCAAACCAGCTGAAATTATTGCAAACAAACTTGAAGAAACGAGTTGTAAAGTAGCACTTTGTTCCGCTAAAAAGTTAGTAGCATCTTAGCGAAAAAGAAAGTTCAGATGACCCAGAACCAAAAAGTGTAGCGTAACAGGTGCCGTGCGGGTTGTGTACGAAATCGTACATAGGTGAAACAGGAAGAGGTCTAAAAACAAGATTAAAAGAACATGGAAGAGACCTTCGAAAGAACTCAAAATTCAGTGCATTTGTCATACATTCCATGAAAACAAATCATCTACCAAACTGAGATAGAGCTAAAATTATAGCAGTTTGTAAAAAGAAAGATAATAGGAAAGCTACAAAAGCAGCACATATAGCTAAAAATGATACTTTTAACCTTAGGCTGGGCTTCATGAAAAGGGGCAAAATCTGCGGCTGTATTAGGAGTTGGTTAAACAGAGAGAGAGAGAGAGAGAGAGAGAGAGAGAGAGAGAGAGAGACGAGAGGCGAGAGGCGAGAGGCGAGAGAGAGAGAGAGAAATAATGATAGTTTAATATAAATATAACAAAAACAATAATGATGATAAAATAAAATAGAACATTATTTAGAACAATCAATGATAAGTCTAAAATGTCTCATATCGAAGCTTGCGTGTATTAATTGTAGAATAATTCAAGAAACATTATTTGAATATCCTCAAAAACAGTGCCTTTATAGTTTTGTCGCACGATAATTTTGCACAAAAATCCAAACGATGAAACTGCTGCATGTATTGGTGACAGGTTCCTTATCCCTCATGCCATAGATGTTAAAGAAGACTATTTGTCGAAAAGCGTTCATTTGTCTGCTGTGTTGGTCTAAGTGATAATGTAAGGGGGAATATAATTGTGTATGACGTGATTCTAAATAAAATTGTGTATTGACATGAAATGTAAAAATCGGAAAAATGCACACGATCTGACCCAGCATAGCCAATATGCATACCAATCGACTTCCCATGCTAATCCGAACGTGATGTATCAAACGGAAATATTAACCAAAATTGTCGTAAGTTATTGACCCAAGTCCCAAAACTTGCTTTAGCAGTTCTAGATGACCTTTCAGAGGTCACAGGTTGAAAGCTACACATAACGCTAAAGGAAGGTAGTCTCAGGCGTCTCTAGAGAAATAGAGTCTTTTTTGGCAAAGCCCATTCTCCATGCGTAGATGTTTGCAATGGACCAATGGACAGGTACCTGTACCTGAGCCTTGGTTATCAATATAGAAAATCCTGCTATCACAACTTAAGGTTCTCGGCGGGTCTGTTATGTGATTTAGAATATATTAGATCAGTAGATCATCAAACCTGTATTGACTGGTGCCATTTTAAGTTTTGCAGATGAGGTTACTTGCTCTTGCGTGGTGACCTAACCTTTGATACCATGAACTATATATTTTTAGAAAAGTTGGCCATCAATCACGAAAAGGTGAGCCAAGTACGGCCGTGTTTCGTGCTGCAGTTCTCTGGGGCCATCGAAAAAAACCCGAAGGGGTGTTCAAACACCACTCTTCCCCACGGACAAGCATCTCTAGAATGGTGAATTCCTCTGCTACCCTGGGTAAAGAGTACTTAAATTCTCCTGGAAATGTGACATTAAAGGGAATGTGGCACCTTCACAACGTGATTTTAACTGAGATAGCCAAGTTGTATAGCAGGTCGGAAAAGCCCAGTACTCCATATTTCATTTGTCTTGGAACTCGATATTTCCGTAAAAAAGCTAAAACCTACCTGACACCAGCCCCCTCAGCCCCCCGTCGCCGGCGGCCATTGTTGTGAGCTACTGGTGTGACGACACATGCTGACGTCACGATGAGCATCAGCCAATCGAAGCCCTTGAAGCGTTTCAAGTATGGTGGTGGTTGCCAGATCGTGACATCATCCACAGGCTGATATTTATTTCTTTTTCTAGAGGAGTATTTTAAAAACCAAATTTTGAGTATATTGTACATTTTTCAGAGAAATCGTGAGTGGTTTCATTATTTTTTATTAAAAGTACGCCTAATAACACTAAATTCCAGGATTCGACCAAGGTGCCACATTCCCTTTAACACGCACATTGACGGGGCTTTGAGGCACCTTCGCTTTGACGGGGGGGCTAAGATCTCGAGGGCCACGCAAGGTAGCGAAAAACGATAAACGGCGTTGGGTAACCCATCCAGTTCTCCATTGAAAATATTTAAATATTTTTTTGTCAAGCCACATTTAAGGTCACTAGATGTCAAAACATGCGTCATAGGGATAGCATGTGAATTAATGTTTTTGGTCATTACATCTGAACAAGTAACGATAGAGTAAAACAACTTATACCATTGGAATCCTCGCAACAATCGAAATCTAATTATGTATAATTTGACCTTGCTATGTCAAATCAGGAAAATATGTCATGTCAAGATCAAATTAGGGCAAAATCATATCATTGGAACTGAAAAGACAAGGAAAATCTAATGAAGCTAAAAATAAGCACTCTATCACCACCCATTCCCGAGTTATTCAGTTAAAACCCCTTTTCCTATGTATTTCCAATGGAGAGGTCATGGCTCGTACCTGATCTTAGGTCATCGATATAAAAAATACCAGAACATGTTTTAGAGATCTCGGTGGGCCCATTATGTGGCATTCGCTTCAATCGGATAAGTTCATCCTGTTCCGACTTATGCTATATTTAACTTTTTTAGGTCAGGTCATTTGACCTGTACTGGTGACCTGACCTGAGATGACCTAACCTTAAAATTTTGTCAAAAGCTGTAAAAATGATCAGAGAAAAGATATCTTAAGTACGGCGGCGCTGCGCGCAGCCGTTTTTGTGCTATCTCTAAAAAGAACCCGAGGGGTCGGCTAACCGCCTCCCCGTCAATGCGCCTGTTTAATACTGTCGATTGTTAGCTTTCTCAGTTCAGGCAGAGTTTCCCTTCTAATAAGTTTTTTCCAATAGCTCAAGCTGAAAAAACCACAGCAGAATTGCTAACCTTTTGCTATCATAGAATAACCTCACTTCATGTTTCAATGTCGCCCTTTCGTTTAATTGTCATACCTCTCTCCAGCTCCCCTTGATACCAGTGGTAAATAAGCTTCCCCACGCCGGAACGGTCGCCGAAGCTTTTCCCGAGCAAGATCTCGTCGTCACCTATTCTATTTAAACTTAACATACTGGTAAGAGAAGGTTTGAGCATCGGCAGATAACAACCAGGGGAAAGTGATGGAAGACGGACATCCATGTGTAAGACGGACACCCCCTGTTTGGAATGAACTGACGCCGCCAAGACCGGGAAAAGCGTGTACTACGCTTCGTTTTAGCGTGCGTGGGTCGCACAAACAAATTAGGTCCGGTAAGCTCCATAGATTTCAAACAATTTTCATAAAATTGAAAACCGAAACTCATTTGTTTTTTTCACAGTTGGCTTTGTAAGCCCATATAACTATTGGTATTGGGTAATGTGGCTCTTCAATATGTTGCATTGCACTATGTTCATCCTAGTCGCTGAAAGTGTAGTTTAGGAAGAGTAGCTTAGGATGTGCATATGTTTAGGAAGAGTAAAGTGGGGTAAGACGGACACCATGCGTGGGGAAGATGGACATGGGGGTGCCTATAGCTCGTATGGGAGAATGGAATGGATGGCTCATATGGCGATGGGTTCCAAAAATGGGCTCCCAAGGGCATGGGACTCCTGAGGTTAACCTCATATAAGCGATAGCCCCGTACTGTTCACACGGTTCCTATGTCCCAAAATATTTTCTTGGATCAATGCAGAATAACCAAATTCTTCCTGTTGGACTGGCTCAAACTCGTGACGCGCCGGATTGGGTACATAATCTCATGAGGCGAGCGGGGTGAAAGCCGTGGCAACCGTGCAACATATCGTGCTCAACCTTCATTGACCGCAGCCTAGACTTAAACTAGCTTAGGAGCCATGTGTGTATGCAACAGATTTCAAATCTCGTGGAAATATGGTTCTGTACTGTCTCTTAGGTAGGGGCAAATTGCGACCAAATTTAAGACGAGACTGCGAGATATTTTAGCTTGAAGGAATATACAAAAATATGTCATGTTCAGTGACAACGCAGTGCCTGTTACTTTGACCTCACCCGAAATTGGATAGCATTGTATGTAACGAAAGTGCATTCCAAGCGCTCTCGATTAGAGGAGAGAAAACGTCTCACTCTATTGAAAATCCTGCTTTAAAATAAAATTAGATTTACATGATAATTTGGAATAACGGAGCACCAAATCATATAAATACAAAACCCCACGTCTTAACGTCAGATGTCCTCAAATGGAGATATCAATTTATTTTAGCTCTTTATAGTTTTAGCCATCTTTAACCACCAAGGTTTCTGCCAACCGGTTTAAGCAGGTAAAATCCAGTGGTTTAAGCCATTATCGGGCGGCTGTGGCCAACCCTGGCTGTGGCCCACCAAGTTCCAGCTTTTCGTCATAAGGATACTTGTTTTATATAACATCTGGACGATCAGCAGGCTGGTTTGTAGACAACGTAGCTTTATTGTGTCTGACACTATGCATACATTTCGCCTGAAACTTGGACTGCATTGGAGTTATGTGCCTTGACCAATCACCATAAGTCGCGTGTGTTTTATCGCATCGTCCGATAAACCATTGTGCCGTCTCAATTTTGCGAAACCGCTGATTCATCGGGTGTATCTACGGCTCAGCAACTGATGATTGCAGTTAAACTTGTCGAAATCAGCGGCTCAGTCCCCATTCTGCAACAGCCATGGAGGGGGCAGCGTGCGGCTCCGGCGCTGTTTAGGCACGACCCATACTGGCACGGACCGCCGAAGCCATTAGGATGAGCCCCAATATCGTTTCGTCGTACATAAAACGACTGTAGGGAGTGCCTGCCAATCAGGCGCGTCTCTCCGTACCGCTGCAGTAACGCCTGCAGCCTTCAATCATACTCGTAATGGAGGTTTTTTAATCAGCCCTCTGCGCAGCTAGCTAGCTGCTTTGCCCGGCCATTAGCGGCGGGACTGTGGTCACCGGTACCAGAGTGGTCACTGGTATCAGAGTGGTCACTGGTACCAGAGTGGTCACTGGTATCAGAGTGGGCACTGGTATCAGAGTGGGCACTGGTATCAGAGTGGTCACTGGTACCAGAGTGGTCACTGGTACCAGAGTGGGCACTGGTACCAGAGTGGTCACTGGTACCAGAGTGGGCACTGGTACCAGAGTGGTCACTGGTACTGTAGTGGTTACTGGTACCAGAGTGGGCACTGGTCCCATAATGGTCACTGGTACCAGTGGGGATTGGGGACTATTTTTATGAAGGCTGTCAGCCACCTTCATTTTTAAGAAGGCGACCATGGGGTGGGCACAACATAGGGGACCCACTATAGACCATTTCATGTGTATCGGAAGTTGTCATATCTGCTCCCTTTCTGCATTCTTTCATATTTGGGTGGTGTATCGATTTCATTTACCAGAGCCCCCATGCGCGAGCGTTCCTTACACAAGACAGGAACGCTCCTTTATAGACCTACGGATGAGCGAGCATATCATGACTTTTCTGAATGTACCCTAAATTGTTCTAAGGCATGGACGTCGAAAGGGAAGACTGGGGACGCGTCCCCTCTAATCGCGAATCAGGAGTGATCTCCCCAAAATTTTGGACCTTAATTAATTATTTTTTTGCATTTTCTCCCCCATCTTCATAATTGTGTTGGTGAAGTGCATCGTACTTTGTGTTTGATATATAACCAAAATTCTCAGAATTTACCTCCCATCCTCTCCCCTCAGATCATCACTAGTCCGGGGTCTGTCCCCCTAGGTAAACATTCCGTGGCAACGCCCCTGTTCTAAGGCATCATTTGGTGAATGAGTTAGGTCTACCAAGTTGCCTGGACGTTGCAAATAAATCACTTCATTCACTTGTATTACTGCATTAGATTTGCCTCGTCTTTGCAGTTCTAATGATATGCATTTTGACCTAATTTGACCTTGACCTGACATCAAGTCAGGTCAAATCCTATTTGACCTGATTTGACCTAGCAAGGTCATATTATGTACCATTCTATTCGGCTTGCTGCCAGGATTCCAATAATCTAACTTGTTTTGCTGTGCTTTTAATTTTTAAGATGAAATGACCGAAAATCTTCCTTTACATGTTATTGTGACCTGACAAAAAATGGTACACGCTGCTTACCGTTTTTCACTATCTAGCATGGTTCTTGAGATCTTGGGGGTGGGGGCTGGTACCAACCCCCCGTCAAAGTGAAGGTGGCTCAGACCCCCGTCAATGCGCGTGTTAAAGCCCACAGCAGATCCGTCCTCAGGTGTAAGGCTTTGCCAAGCTTTGCCACCTGTTTTTCTGCTTTGACGAGCCTATAGTCTGGAGGCGGTTCAGAACCGAAACGTCGTGTTTACCTTTCCCTGACTCTTTAAGCTCACTTTCATTCTTATCCGCACTGTTCTTAGCCTCCTTCTGTCTTTTATTGCAGTTTTAGTTAATACATGGAGTTTGAATTTACACACACCGTTTTACTTTATGCATGCAATTTTAGCCTATACAATGAGTTTGGTTCTTTTGACCAGCGTTTTGGCTCATCTTTAGGTGGCTGTGTCTCATCTGTGCTCTTGCACTCATTTTAGGTAGTTAGGGTGTTTTCTGATCTTTTTGCTTCAGCAGTGTCTTCGCTAGGATCTGTTGTAGGTTTTAAAGCATATTTGTAAGATTCTTTGAGCAACTGTCTTTCGGGAGGGTTTTGGGTGGGTTTTAGCTTATGATCTAGGCCTGAGGTTTTTCTCCTCTATTTAAGTATCGTTTAAGCTTTTCTGTTATCTTTTTCGAGGGTTAGTTCTAAGGTTTTTTTCTCACACCTGTCGCCTTTTACTGGACACTTCTATTTTCTAGGGCCTTTGGTCATATTCCTTGACGTATCAAATGTATTAAGTCACTAATACTCATTATAAAGTACCCAAGTTTTTCTCGGAATGACACTAGTTCAACGCTTCTTATCTAGGGAACTTGGTACACTATCAACTTGAACTTTTTCGCAGAGACATGACTAAAACTAAAGCGGGAAGAAGCGCGATCTGCTAGCAAGATACCAATGTACGTTTCCTAAATGTTTCATTGGAGACCCCGTGGTTTGGTTGTACGGGTAAGGAGGCGCACTTCGCGTACTTGTTACATGGGTAGTGGGTAAAAATAAGTATGAGTATACATTTCAATTTCCAGCTGTGCTATTGCGAAGCACTAATGTGTTCAGTCTTCACTCAGTCAATTAACCAGAAACATAGAAAATTTCAGATTCCTCTGGTTTCACACCACGATCTGTATCCTCCAGCATCGCGCCCCTTGTCTTCAGCTGTGTCATCCCGCTCAACCCTGCAGCCATAAGGGCATATACCTGCGGTCAATTACAGGCGTTAACGACCTTGGTCCTCATATCGCCGAAGCCCTGGCCATAGCGGCGGCGGGTAACGGCGACGCGGCAGCTCGGTGGTAGCAATACGGCACGGCACGCGCCACCTGGAATGCCCCAATGGACTGGAAGCTATTTAGAGCAGGCGCGCGGGCAATACAGGCTACGATAAAGCCGAATGATTAAGTCTGTGATGGGTGAGAGGGGGACTGGGAATGACTCTTCATTAAGGGTTATTGAAACACAGTGGAAACGCGGCCGGGTCCTTGCTTTTAATTGATTTGCTGATGGTCTGAAGCAGTGGTGGATTGGGGAGTTAGCAGTTTCCCGTGGATCTCCTGGCAAATGACACCCTCAGGAGCAACTCCCCTGCCCAAAAACAGTCATTGCTGAAAAGGTTAGTTGTGATTTGCTGCCCAGTGGCCGGCGTGAGATGCTTTTTCGAAAACGCTCTCCTCTCGAGAGTTGAGGGAGGGACAATACCCCACGTCCGTGAAGTTGGGGGCAGCTGCCCCCACTGCCTCCCCCGCCAGTTACCACGTCCTTCAAATGTTGAGAGTGAACACAGGACAGACAATGACAAAATGACAATTAGGCACATAAGGAGAGACTAAGAGACATTACGGTGACAGTAGGGCAGACGAGGTGGATTTTGGGAAGACGACAGGAGGACGGGATGGGTAAGGGGAAGGAAAGGTACTCGGAAGTAAGCGCAGTGCAGATGAGGGAGAGGGCAGGATAGACGAAGAAAAAGGGGACCGAGGATGGCCAAAAAGACATAGGCAATAGGATGGAAGATAGTGTTCACGAAGGTGAAGGAGAGGGTGGGAGAAACCCGGAGTAGGACAGGCGTAGATCGCATCAGGTGAAGGAAGGGGTAGGAAAACTACCCCCAAGGGGCGACTCCTCGTCGTCGTCACCTCTCGCCTGCCGACGGTCTAAGACCAAAAAGCTGCATTTACCTCATCCCACACTTTTTTCTTTATATTTACCTTGCCTTAGCCTTTTTGGGCGTTTTAGGGCTTAGACGTTTTAGTTCACTTCTTTGGCAAGTCTTTTAGCACTTTTACTGTCATCTGTTTTATCATCTTTTTATGGTCCTAGGTCATTCCCACAACACTCTGCGGTTTATGGCACCCTATCTCCAGCAGGTCTTCCGATAACTTATTATTTTCTCCATCACTGACGACCTTCAGCAAAACTCAGTTTCTAACAGGGGAAAGAAAGTCCACGGTTTTCACGAAAAGGGCACTGGTGCTCAGTCGACGAGCATTCGGAGGACTGGCAGCCAAGGGCGGGGACTGGGGACAACAACATGGTCCCCATTTTGTGCACAACATATTCCCTGAGGCCAACAGTGTGTGCTTGGTGGGCTAGCACAGAGACCAAGAAAACAACTAGAATACCACCTACCTTTCCTAACTAACGAAGAGTAAACAAAGCTCTCCTCTCACAAAGTGAGTATTGGCAGGTGCTGGTCGCGGCCCTCGAGACACTTACAGAACAAGCCGCTAGAGAACAGCCAATACTTGACACATTAGCGACTGCTGCACTTGTCGCGTCAAAGTGGGCATTTGGAGGGCCTGTGTGGCGCGCATGTTTGTGTGCGGCGCTCAATTAGAGCGGTGGCGAGCGGGCGGCGGCAGCCACAATGGCAGCGTTATCTGGCGCAGCCGTCTGTCAGGCTGGTCACCGCACAGCTGGTTGGCAGGGCGTTATCACTTCAATGGTGACATGGTGAATGGTGCGACCGTTAACGCTTCTCCCCTCAGCTCATATGAATGGAGTGTGGAACAGTCACCTCCACCTGCGAACACAGCAACGCACATACAGAGCGACGTGCCTCTGCCGCGTACCTTACAGAATATGCACGGGGCACAGAACCGCCAGCCTCTGGTACGCACCCGCCCCGGTGCACCTCTGAGCCACATTTGCCCTGGGGGGGAATGTTCAAACACACCCCCCTCGATCTCGGCTCTTATGCGCGATAGCACAAATATGCAAACACTGGTGGATAGCTCATAAAAATTAATGACGAAACTCCATCGGTCACTTTTTGACTCAGGTCAATATTGAGGTCATGACAGGTCAAAGGTGACAGGTTAGAGAAGAGTTTCTCGAGTCTAGCGTCTGACAGAACTGAGTTAGAATCAATTTTTAGGCTCTATTCGCTTCCTCTCGTTACGGCAAACCGAGTGATGTATAATATTAATATACCAGGTCAAAACACAAAAATGAAGCACCCTAAGGTCAGGTCATGGTCATCATCTGACCTAGCAGAGTCAATATGCATATCAATCGACAAGCAATAATGACACAAACATAACAGCTCTATCATAATTTCCTGCGAAATTATTGATCCAAGTCAAACAAACCTGCTTAAATAGTCCCAGATGACCAGATGACCCTAGTCTCAGAGGTTACAGGCCCAAACTTGCAGCATGAACCTGTAACCGAGCCTAGGATACTAGGATTTGGAGAATAGGAATATATTCTAAGCTATATCTAAATAAAAAGAGTCACTTCTCGCCCAAATCCCGTTTTCCCCATCTATTTCCAATGGAGAAGTCATGATCTTGACCTTAGGTCATCGGCATAAAAAAATCCCAGGAATAAATTTTTGGCACTCGATAGGGCGGCCCATTATGTGATATGAGTTTGCAATTGGATAGATTCACCATGTTCCTATACTTTGCTATCTTAAACTGTTTTGGAGGTGAGGTCGCTTGACCTGTATTGGTGACCTGGCCTAAGATGGCCCAACTTTAAAATTGTAGGAATAGTTGCAGAATTTATCGAGGATAAGGTGTGTGAAAAACAGTGGCGCTTCGGCCTTTCGTTTTTGTTGTTGTTTTTTTAGTGCTGCGTTTATGGGATCCATTTGGTCAGGGGAAATGCGCTGAAGGTTGTTTGAAGGTAAACTTACACAAATCACGCCTATTGCAGGGCGCAACCGTAAACACGAATATGTTTAAAAATACCTTCTTCGACTTTGATAAAATGGCACATATTTAGCATCCCGAGATAAATGCTTCCTCGCCGATTGCTAGTGACGAGCAAAGCCTACTTGGAAAATCCCCATGGAAAGAAATATGTGGCATCGCCCCTGGCTGTTTTAACCAGTGGTCATCTGGTTTAACAAGCGTACTGGGGGCCTCGGAGACCCATCCATTTCCCGAGGTAGCCGAAGAACCGCCAGTAGCCGGAAAATGATACTTAAGCCAATTTGAGAAATTTTAACGGCACGCCGATTGGTGAAAGACTTTTTAAAATCGGCCGATAAGTTTTTGACTTATAGATTTTCAAAGTCAGACCTCCATTTTGAGATTGTCACAATCGCGCGGTTGGACCAGTTTCGCTTGCATTAACCCGCGCCCCACCGGGGGTCCGGCGCCACCTTCGCCCCACCGGGGGCCATCGATGGCCCCCTCTAACTCCGAAAATATGGGCGTTAGCGCAAATCTGCAAAGTGCAATAGAAAGCTCGCGTGAATTCAGTAAGAAATTACTTCACATGTTCGAGTGCTCAGGTCAATGTTTTGACCTCCAGAGGTCAAATTAGATCAAGATCGGCTATTTTCACTCAAATATGCAATGATTAAGCAAACTGGGCATAACTCTTATGTCATTAGAGCTATTGAGGCCTGGTAAAGTAAATTTGATAGCAATTTGCCAGTACCTTTTTCGCTATGTGGAACGTAAAGACCTCCCGCCAGTGGTTTGACCTCCAGAGGTCACCTCGTGACCTAATATGACCTGAGGTCATGAAAGGTCAAAAAGTGACCTTGCCGTATATCAAATGAAAGCCAGTGACAAGACAAATATGATGGTGTTTGTTTCACCGCTCTAGCTGAATTAGGTCAAAAGTAATTGTCAAAATACTGTTTTTGACCTCTGGTGACCTTGGATGACCTTGGAGAGGTCAAAGGGAAAATATGACCCCTGGGATCCGTGAAAGGGTGTCCAAAAACGCTGTTCTGAGCAGTCTGAGTATTTGCAATCATTTTTGTGGCTTTTATATCTTTTTTTTTGTATTTTCATTCTTACATTGCAAGGTGAACGAAACGATACGTCGACATCATCACAACAAAGGTGGTAACATGGAACACACGGAAAACTGGACTGTCAAAACAGGCCACGACAAGAGTGAGTCTACACAATAAACAGCCACAGATAACAGTGAACAAAAAACAGAACCGACAAAATCTACCGCAAACAGCAGCCGCTGTCTGTCCCAATCAGTCACAACAAGTCATTTTCTATCTCTCTTTCGGCCCTCCCCCTTCCCCAAACCCTTCCCCTCCCACATGAAGTACTTTCACAAATTTCCAACCTTTGAAAAGCTCTCAGAAGTTTAAATTGTAGGCCTCTCGGAGTCCGGCCTAGCACCTAAACTTTTTAAATGTTTAGTTCTGAACTTTCATTTATGAATGGGGCCCATCTTTCCCGGAATTTGTGAATTTTACTAGTTCTTTTGGCGATCACTAGTTCGATGCTAAATTGTTTCGCAATAAAAGTGAGGAAGTTACCTAAGTCCAGTCTTTCTTCTCTAACGCGCTGATAAACTATAAACTGTTTCGCATTTAGAACAATGAAGTTTACTATGTTTGTGGTTGAAAGTGAACCAAATAATATGTCTCTCTCGTTAAGACTTAACTGCTGCTCTAAACTCAACTTGCAATTTATCCTGATCAGTAGTTCGTTCCAGAAATTTAAGGTATCATCACAGAATACAAAGAAATGCTGCAGTGTCTCAATTTCTCCACAATAGTTACAGAATGGGTCCGTCGTGACGTTTCGGATACAGAGAAATCTCCTAGTTGGGAAAAAACGATGAGTTATTCTATACTGTAGACTCTGCAATTTAGTGGATTTAGTAATAGCAAACGGAAGCGCGTGCATTTGGCTCCAATCTTCAGAAAAATCGATCCCCTCGTTTATCCATTTGATTTGAGCATTTGGAATAATGTGTTTTATGAGTCTTTGTCGAAAATATTTCGATTTAACTGCTTGAATCGGGACTGATTTGCCATTAATGCTTATTTGAGACACAACTATTCTGTCGTTAGCAGAAAGCGATTGAGAACCGATAACTCGTCTCCTCCATTCCCTGGGTATCGACCGGCACCAACCCATATAGTTCAGAGGATTTACACCTCGCAATGAATGTTTTTCTTTAAATGCAGTTGCCGTCAGCATCTGTCCTCGGTTATCAAGAAAATCATCCACGAGAAAAATATTACGCTCATACAACGTGCGACAGAAAAAAGGACGTCCTTCTACCCTTAAGGCTGAATTATTCCAAATGATTTGTTTTCTTATGTCTTCAGCACTAAGCGGTTCAGCTATCGGCAAGATCTCCCGTAGCCATTGCAACATCTCTCTATAAAATTGGGGAATCCTTCTTGACTTTACCCATTCATTTCCGTAATTCATGTTTAATACTTGTTTAAGGTCTATACCCAATCTTATTTGTAGAATTTTGCTAAGCGTTGAGTCCTGGTTATCCACGAGTCTTCCATACCATGAAACTCGAACAGACTTATGAATATGTTCTATATTTGGTGCATTCAATCCACCATTCTTTGTGTCCTGATACAGGACTTCCCGAGCAACTTTGGGAGGACGACCTCTCCAAATGAACTTCATTATTTTGCTCTGGATCAGGTTTAGGTTTTTATTATTTATTGATGAAGCTGCCATTGAATAAATAAACTGTGAGATAACTAAGGCTTTAATAACAGTAATACTTCCTTTCTGCGACAAACTTCTCTGTGACCACTGGTTGAGTGTTGCCTCTGTTTTCGAGACAGCAGGTCCAACATTATCACATGGATGCAAAGCACTAAAATGGATTCCTAATATTTTAACTTGCCTGCTCGGTACCCGGTCACAAATATATTTCGTTGAATGTTTAAGTGATCCAAGCCACATAAATTGACATTTGTCTACATTTAATTGCAATCCTGAGGCTAACCCAAAATCTTTTGTAACACTTAGAGCCGCCTGGGCGGCGCGCTCGTCCTTAACAAACAGAGTGGTATCATCAATGTATTGTGAAAGTTTAACTTCTGTATCAGATATCGTTATTCCTCTAATCTGAGTCATCCCACGGATTTTGACGGCAAAAATTTCAACCACCAGGCAAAATATCAAGCTTGAGACTGGACAGCCCTGCTGGAGTCCTCGTGTCGGGGAAAACCATTGAGATGTGTAACCATTGTTGATTATAGCAAGCTCCATATCTTTATGCATGATTTTGATCCAATCAATGAAATAAGGACCGAAATTGAATTGTCCTAGTGTGTCGTAAATAAATTGGTGTTCCACTGTGTTGAACGCATTTCGAAAATCTAGAGCCATCAAAATTCCTTCAAGCTTATCAATTTCACAATATTCAATAACATCCGCAACCATTCGAATATTCGTGCCAATATACCTTCCTCGGAGTGGCTTTTATATCATGAAACAGCTTTTCCCCATGCTTTTCCAATGGGAGAGGTCGCCTCGTGACCTGACCTCAGGGCACGAAATCGAAAAATCCCGGATATAAACCTTGTAGACCCTGGAGGGGTCATGAAGTGTAGGAAGTTTCAAATTGATCGACTTTGAAATGTAGCTCTTACAGAGCTCTAAAGTTGAAGTGAGGTGACCTAGGTTGACCTCGTCTGGTGACCTGACATTGGGTAACCCGGGGTAAAAAATTTCAGGGATGATGGGAAAATGATGCAGTGAGAGGTAGAGCCCTCAACCGCGGTGCTGCGCCTTGTTGTTTTTCTGCTATCCCGGAAAAACCTTAGGGGGGACATCGATGGCCACCGGTGGGGAGAGGGCTAAAGACCGAGTGGTGACGTCATAACGCCACTTAACCGGGATGATATGTCAAGGTCAGCTCACATGAAGTTCTAGGTCACAGGTCAAGGTCATATCAGAACTTTCAAGGTCATTGACTGGAGTGTTTCATGTCAAATGGCGCTACTCCGTCTGACGTATATTATGCTTTGCCGTCATAGTTAAGGTAACTCGATGTAAAGTTAAAGGGCAAAGGTCTTTCACAAAGGTTAATCCTCATTTCCCCCAAACAGTTGTTGTTGTGTTAGTTATAGTGTACGTTATAAGTAGTATACCATAGTGTAACCTCATAGGGCAATGACCTTCACCCCAAAATTATAGAAAGTTTTCTTTTCGACCTTCCCTCTATGGAAGTGGTCCGCCTTCAGCCTTTTTCCCGTCCTTTTCCCGCATAATCACGACATTTCCTAGAAAGTCCCCAGCATGGCTAATATTTGACCTTTATGATCTCGTTTGGCCTAGAAGATATTGATCAAGCTCAATGCAAATTGAACATGATGTAGATCACCATGCTCCCTCCCCCCACCAGCGTTTTTCTACGCCCTTTAGTTTCTGAGATCTTAGGAGAGGGCCTACCAGGCCCCCTCTCCATTGCGCGTTAGTGCTAGACCCATCTCGAGTGCTAGTGTTAAGTGAGGGCGATAGCATATGATTATCCGGAGGCAGTATGAATTAGGGCCACATATGTAAGACAGGGGCGGCATGAATCATGACAGGACCTGTTTTGAGCGGCACGCTCAAAACAGGATTGGGGTACTCAGATTAGAATTGGAGTGCCCGGGTACCCCCAAAGCGATAGAAATTACACTCCTGTAGTAAATCAAAATTATTCTTGTTCTCATTTTCTGTTTGGAAAATTACTCACTGAGATGATACTTGTGTGGGTGTGTGCTGGGTGTGTTTTCATGAAAAATGGAATACGTCTGAAAAAAGTCCAGAATTATTGTATGCTAATTGAATAAAACTTATGAGCTGGTACTAATGCCTTCATATTTATAAGAGGGAAATGGTCCGTCGTGATTTAATTTAGCATGATCATATCGAAACTGTGATGCTTGCCTATGTGCCTGTGCATGTGCCTGCTATCTTTTTCTACCACTTGCTTACCTACATGTTTTCTGATATTCATGTCTGCTGCAGAAACGTGTTATGCCGATTGTTTTATATTTCGCCTTTCAGAATGTCCTAAACTTTTCTTGACTGCATTGGAGAAACAATGGCTTGCGGTAACGTCAGCGCGGAATTTTTATTTGGGGGAGTTGATACTCTGGCCAGATGATGACCGGGGGATGGGGTCTGGGACGCGAATTTCGACAATTTTGGCTAACTCTGAAACGACATCCGCAGTGCACCTTACCAACACATTAACGTAGGTCCACTCAGGTAATAATGAAAAAATGAAAAACCTAGATCGAGTTAAGATATGTGGGGAGGACGTCCTCTTGATCCTCGCGAGTTGGGGAATGCGTCCCCGTCTTTTACGGCCATGACTGTTTACTACATAGTGTTCAGACTCTATAAGCAAGACAGCTTTCCGTCAGTCTGCTCAGCTCGTTCCACTGAGCCTTATTTAAAAGAATAAACGCAGCCCTGCAAGGCACGGTGCTCATGAAGCGCAGATGCGGATCTTGCTCGGTTGTTTGGGGGTGGCTTGGGTCACAAAATCGTGAAAAACATAGTGTTATCAAGAAAATGTGGGAGAATTGGTGGTTTGGTGGAGATGTGTATTTATCCTCCCCAGGTGGAGAGGGGTTTAGAGAATTTCAACTGCATGGTTATTTCCATCCCCCCACACCAGCTGGATCGGCAGTGATAGGTAGACCTGATCCAGGCTGGTGATCTGAGTATGGGGCAGACAACCTGCTTTACTTAGTTGTCAGAATTTCGGAGACCAATTCGGCCTCCTGGATCTATTTTCTTACAAGCTTCGATAGGACGAGTGAATAGTCGGGGTAAGGGTGGATGCAGGGGGAGGAGCAGCTCGACCAAACACCTTCCCCTACAGCGTCAAATTTTAACCAGTTACTGCCGATTTTGCCGATCTTCTTAAAACAAAATCACTGTCATGTTTTTCTCTGGTTGCTCCCCTCCCCAAACGTTTATCTAGATCCCCTTTGCCCATGAAGAGGTTAGCTTTGGAGGGATTGTGAAAAAATGCAGTGCTTTTTTAACAGAAGTTGCCAAAATCGTCTCAAAGTGGGTGAAATTTGGCCACTTTGAGGACTTGAGCTTTATTGCTCTCCACCCTGTATCCGCCCTCTAGAAGGGAAGAGCCTGCATGACATATAAAAGCACGAGGGAAATACTAGTTCATAAACTTCAGGAGTAAAATAAAGGTTTGCATATCTACCATTTCTATGAAAGCTTGGCCGCTTCTAAGATTTGAACCGCGGCTGGAAATGGTACTTAAGCACACATACAACTTGTGTCACCTTGCTTGCTGGGATATACCCCCGCTGGAGGTTTTGACGAAAAAAATCTGCCATTAATTTGAGATGCATTTTGTGAAACTTCCTCTCCCCCCGCACGCCATGTTCAGTGAAGTTAGGCATGTTATAGAATGTAAGTTTCCAAGCAAACATTGAATTGGTCCTATTGTCAAGAGGTAAAACTGTGTGATACATAAAAAATACGCATTGAATCATTACATAAATTAGAAAAATTTTGTCAGAACCTTCCTAAATTTTCCAGGACCATCACCATGATCCGAACATGCTAAAACTTATATGTGTATAAAGAGAAGATGCATTTCAGGAATTTATATGCATGACGGAACGACACAGTTACATTTATTATTCATTGCACAGTAAGCGTCAAATAAAAGTCCGAGACCCCAAGTCTGTTCAAGCCCAAATATCATCAAGCTTTGTTAAAAGTTTAAATCTACAGCTGATGCTGGGTTTGGAAGAGAAAATAAAAAAAATGAGTTCTTCTTTCACCCTTTACGTTTCAGATTTCCACAATCAGAGCGATCTTCTGGACAAGAACTTCCAGCAGAGCGCTTCCCTCAACAAGAAGAAGAAAAAGCGCCGACACAGGTCAGCAGGCAACAATGGAATTATATAAGCTTTTGTTTGTGAAAGTCTTGCTCAATATCAACGACCTAATATTTCTATATTAAATACTGAAAGTCCAGCACATGGACCCCAACCCATATTGCATCTGTTTTGCTTTGGAAGGACTTGGATCAAGTTCGTTCACTGACACTGGCACTGAACACAGCCAAGAAAGTATGTAAAAAACCGTGAAGCTATCTTCTTTTTTTTATTTAATCAAGTAGGTGGCCACCACATAATTCCCGAGATTGTTCCTGACCCCCCCCTTGCCCACGTGCCAGGTAGGTAGGTTTCTGATCCATCTGGATAATTTGGCCAGAGCCATAGGATAGGGGCTCATCGGATTCGGAATACGCCCGGATTTCGCCTGCTTATCCTACACGCCTATGTATTCGGAAAGTTTCTGGATTTAGGAGAAAATTTGGCCGTTTTCTGGTTTTGAAGGGAAGCTCGTGCCCAATGCAGGGGCGGATCCAGGAGGCAATACAGCCATGCTCCAGGGTGGTCCAAGGGGGTGAGTGGCGATGGGGGCGACCGCGCCCCCTTAGCCTGAGCTCAAGAACTGCAAAAGCCCCTCCGCAGGGGACTCCAGTTTTGTTTCATGGGCGTTCCAGAAGAGCATTCAGCGAGGCCAAACACCATGGATATTGGTCTCGGGGGCCCCTTATAACTGGTCTCGGGACCGGCCCCGAAAGTATTGAACTTTATTTTATAAGCACGTGTAAAATAGGCACCTTACAAATGATTTGTTCATAGGCTGCACGCCCAGTAAATGAAAAAGGGGAGACCCTGAGAGGGGGTCCCTAATATTTAAACTTGTCCCCTCTTTTAGGAATCCTGGATCTACCCCTGCTATGGTCCCAAAGTGGTGAAATTGTATCCACTTTTGGCCGATTGTCATTGAAACAATGAAGCAACACCACGTTGTTCAAATCTTCCCTGAGGTTACCCTCCACCCCAAAACGTATGGTCTAGATCCGCCCCTGTCCTAATGCTAATGCGTAAGCCGACCATAGGAGGCAGTAGTGGCCACGAGCCAGTGCTGATGAGTTTCGGTGAACGCAGACAAGACCGATAGCTTAAGGTGACCATCCCTCAGGAGAGCGTCGCACGGTTTAAGACGGCCACCAAGCGAGGATATGTATCGGGCGGGGTAAGGATGTTCTGGATGGACGATTTCAAATGTCTTACGTGCGACGGACTCCGAGGATCAGCGGCGTATACAAGGGGGCAGGGGGCTCAAGTCCCTCCGAATTGTCCGAGTGTCATAGTTAATGCGTAGCCGGGGGTTGTTTCGAGTCCATGGCGGGGGAGTTTTGAGCTCCCAGCACCCGCTGCCCTCACCCAAATGAGTCCCTGGATCCGCCACTGCCGAGGAGATGTGACTGCTCCCTTGCCTGAATTAGAATCCATTCCTGTCGGCTAGTCAAATTTAGGTCATAATCGACTCTAGCTTACTGCCTCACCCAGTACTCTCAATCGAGTCAATTCACTTGCAAAGTTAGGGTGAATCAGAGTGATTGATTCGCTGACTCAGAGCGCTGGGTTGAGTCACAGCCGTAGTAAGATTCAAAACATCTGTCCAGATCAGATTGTCTAACATTGTCTGGTCATAAACAAGTCTACGAGGGAAATGAAAGCTAGCATCCCATGGGAGGCAGTGGCAAAGCAGCGTGGGGAAAAAGCGGGAACGCCCCTTACGGAGCGATAGACAGCGACGCTACGCGCCACATGCGTGTGAGGTCCAGCTTGAGCTGCGCTCGCGTCGGGCTTCTAAACGAAGAAATAATGGTGCGCGATGTTTGTTCCCATACCAACCGGCATCGCACCAATGCTCTTAAGCAGCCCAGCCCCGCCAGTCCACGTCGCACCTGTGCTCACTACATGACAAAACTACATGAAAAATAGTTATAGTAGCTTATAGACTCCTTTGAAAACATTCAAAAGCGAATAAATGGACCACCACAATCTTGACAGCGATCAAACTCTCAATCCTACGTATTGCTCCTCCTTGTTTTTGGTACAAACAAATACCACAGTCTCCAGCTGCAGCCATTTGAGTTAATATTGTAGGAATGTACTGGACTAGTATCATTTCCAGCATATCCCTAGTGTATTATGCCTACTAAAACTGGTCCCACATATAACTTATTACCTGGAACAGTACACAGGATGTAAATTGACATCTAAGTACGAATGTCGAGTTCCATAATCAGAGCATTTTCCGGGAGAGCTTCTAGAAAATTACCCTGGTGTTTTGTGTTGAATGACTTGTGTTTGGCCAGTGGTATGTCATGGATGATATTGTTGCACTGAAGTTCGGGAGCTCAGGTATAATAATTGGAGTGACGGACAAACGGCGAAACAGTTCAGCGTCTCATTTCAATTGTTGGAACGCCCGTATTCACTGGAAGTGTTTGGCCATCAGGTTTATGAGTGACGTTTGCAAACCAAATATATGCAGGTATCGTGAAAAAGATATGTCCAAGGTTTGAATGTTTTTATGATAAAGACCTGATCAAGGTCGAAAAGTCGAGATAAGATCATTTGTATCTTTTTGAAATAGGTGTTAATGGTTTTCTTTTCGCTTTCCATTAGTTTTACTACAATTGTAAATCCATTACAAGAAAAATTCTGAATCGCAAAGAACTTGCGATAAGCTACCGCCCTGGAAGCTCAGTTGGTAGTGTTGTTCATCAGCTCTCTGAGAAAACCACACAGTGGCAGAATACCGGTTAAAGCTTGGGATCGGTATCCCTGAGACGCTTCGGCTCTCAGTATTTACCCGAGACAGGTCACCTGGTAACTGGCTGGTGAGAAAATGACTAGAGTGGTCCGGCCGTCCCTGTGCTTTGTGGGACGTCAAACTTTGGCTTTTAAACTAACTCGTCATTGCGTGTATTGCTCGTTGACATTGTTCGTATTGTCGCGGGTTGGAGTAGTCGTGACAAGTTCCTTGATGGCTTTAGCGAGACTTCGATCCCAGAAGCCAGACCTGAAATAACTTGGGGAAAATTAATTGAAAAAGTATATTTCATAGTCCAGTTGTACTGATAGTTGACGTCGGTACAGATCTCTAGGGGCGGTGGTAAAAAAAGCGAAGAGGACTTTGGATCGCACGCCTAGCGCACCTGCACATTTAGGCTTTTACTACGTTTAGACTCGGTGTCTAAGAAATTACCTTTGAAAATTCTCGTGTTTGATAAATGTAAAATACTTACCGTTGTACTCTCCCTGGAACCTCGTGAATCGTTTAGCCAACGGCATTTGATAATAAAATCCGGAGAATTCAGTTTCAGCCGCATTTTTTAATTTTAAATCCCACTATAGTTTCAATCTAGTTTTGAGCGTGCGTTATCACCTGCTCCGGCTTAGGCATGTACCCACAATTTGAATGAAGAAGCTCGGTTTATAAAGGAGAAATGACGCTCGGTTTATAAAGGAGCTCGGTTTATAAACGAGAAATGACTTAACAAGAAGAGTGGTTAGGGGGCTGAACGTGCTGTGCGGCAGGACCATCTTCACCAGCTTCCAGGTGGAGGAGTTGGAGAAGGCCTTCAAGGAGGCCCACTATCCCGATGTGTACGCCCGCGAGATGCTCTCTCTGAAAACCGACCTCCCCGAGGACCGGATACAGGTGAGATCGTCCAAACTCCAGACCTCGGCCTGCGGCCTCGGCCTGTGGCGCTCTGAGGCAGGAGAATCCGTTGACAGGGTACTTTATCAGGAGAGCTCGATTAGCACGCGAGTTGGGTCACCAATAATATAGTTACAACAACTCCATGTCAGAGACCTCATTCTTATTTGTCTCACCACGACTCTCCTTCCTTACTGTCACGTGTAACTCCATGTACAGCTAGCTGAGCATGCCTCTGCACACTGCACCACTGTTCCCCACTGTCGGAGCACGCCTCTGCACACTGCACCACTGTTCCCCACTGTCGGAGCACGCTTCTGCGCACTGCACCACTGTTCCCCACTGTCGGAGCACGCTTCTGCGCACTGCACCACTGTTCCCCACTGTCAGAGCACGCCTCTGCACACTGCACCACTGTTCCCCACTGTCGGAGTCGCTTCTGCACACTGCACCACTGTTCCCCACTGTCGGAGCACGCCTCTGCACACTGCACCACTGTTCCCCACTGTCGGAGCACGCTTCTGCACACTGCACCACTGTTCCCCACTGTCGGAGCACGCCTCTGCACACTGCACCACTGTTCCCCACTGTCGGAGCACGCTTCTGCACACTGCACCACTGTTCCCCACTGTCGGAGCACGCCTCTGCACACTGCACCACTGTTCCCCACTGTCGGAGCATGCCTCTGCACACTGCACCACTGTTCCCCACTGTCGGAGCACGCCTCTGCACACTGCACCACTGTTCCCCACTGTCGGAGTCGCTTCTGCACACTGCACCACTGTTCCCCACTGTCGGAGCACGCTTCTGCACACTGCACCACTGTTCCCCACTGTCGGAGCACGCCTCTGCACACTGCACCACTGTTCCCCACTGTCGGAGCACGCTTCTGCACACTGCACCACTGTTCCCCACTGTCGGAGCACGCTTCTGCACACTGCACCACTGTTCCCCACTGTCGGAGCACGCCTCTGCACACTGCACCACTGTTCCCCGCTGTCGGAGCACGCCTCTGCACACTGTACCACTGTTCCCCACTGTCGGAGCACGCCTCTGCACACTGCACCACTGTTCCCCACTGTCGGAGCACGCCTCTGCACACTGTACCACTGTTCCCCACTGTCGGAGCACGCTTCGCGCACTGCATCCATAGTTGATTCCCATTCTCAAATACATGTTCCCGCCGCTGCTCACTTCAGCACGCAGCGCAATTTTATGCTATCTGAACACGCCTCTGTGCATTTCATCCCTTTCCCCATTGTCTAGACACGCTTTTACGCAGTTTACTTCCAGTCTCGATGCTTTGAGCACACCTTTGAGCGGCGCACCCCATTCCCATGCTCTGAACGCGTCCGTGCGTACTTAATCTATATTTGCAGTGGTCTGAGCACGCCCGCACGCCCTGCATCCCATTTAGTTGTGTCTCAGCACGCCTCTGATGTCCTTCATACTCAACCTCTGTTCTGTTCTCTGACCACGCTTCTGTTTACAGCACCACTATTCCCATGGTCTGAGCACGCCTCTGCGTACTGCATCGACATCTGAATCACATATCCTATTTTGTTAATAGGATATGTGCCTCTGATAATCGCATCCTGAGTGGCTTGTTCCATAGTGATTTCGCTTTCACTTCGCAAATCAGAAATGCCTGGTATAGAGCTCTCTATTGAAGGATCGTAATGTGTGTGTGTACAAATGGAAATGTTATTTTTTGGGCATTGATAACTTGACCTCGAGTCTGTAAATAAATAATTCTCTCTTCTCGCTCTCGCTCTCGCTCTCGCTCTCTCTCTCTCTCTCTCTCTCTCTCTCTCTCTCTCTCTCTCTCTCTCTCTCTCTCAGCCCCCATTCAGGTGTCTGATAGTGTACAGGCAGGCGGTTCCACACCGATTGCTAAGTATTAGTGTCAGTTGCTTAAATACATATCTTTAAAACGATTACACTTCCCTCAAAAGGTTGCGTCTCTACTAATGGTTTTTGACGGGCTTTTAAATGTGGGCCCCTGCGAATTAGATGAGACGTCAATTTGGAGCATTATTGACAATAATTGTTTTTGCCTATCCCACTGATTTTCTTTGTCTTTTTCAATTACTTCTGAATTTTGAGCCCGATGAAGTATTTTTGCACGTCAATTCATACATCCAGTTAAAACCCAGCAGGTGAGGCAGCAATGGTGTCGTCAGGAAACATCACTTGAGAGATATTTCGCAAAAACTACTGCGGCCCAATACCTACCAATCAGTTTGGAACCGGCTGTACCTACGCACTCCCATACGATCCCTCATTTTGTCATCGTGAGCACGCATCTGCACATTGTGCATCTTTCCTCATGAACTGAGCAATTGAGCATGCCTTGGCGCTGTGTACCCCATCTACCCCATTTTCAATTATCTGAGACACCTTTGCCAACTGCACCCCATGTCCCTTGGACTGACCACGCCCCTGCGGCTGTGCGGTGGCTGCGTGATACAGGATATGGTTCTCTGGCTCATGTCATGTTATTTTTCTAACGTGTGCTCGTAGATGTTGATTATAGTTTTTTAGCCTGTTTTATTAAACGTACGACGGAATGATATTTGTCTTTTGTGCGGTTCACTTGTAGTGACCGGAGATGGCTACACTGTCATAATTAATTTCAGCATATTTGTTTGCCCTCTGGTCATGTCCTCTCAAAACACACCTATGAAGTTTTGTTTCCTATGATAGCAAAACGGTAAAAAATTTAAGCCTTGTTAGATTTCGGCTAATTAATTCTTGATAACGTTTTTCTGCAGCCAGACGTATACTCATTCGATGCTTAACTTTTCACTGCCTGGGGGTCGATCGGACACCCCTCGGTCTTTTGCAAATAATTCCCAAGCCTATTCAAATGAGATGCGTGTCACTTGGCAGGCCTGCAGGGTGATCAATTCGACAGTTTAAGACCAAATATTGGCATGCCTTGAATGATTTGAAAACAATTTCGACAACAAATTTGCTTTTCTTAATATTTTTCAAGTTGAATATAAAACTCGAAAGAAGAAACTCAAATGTAAGCATACTATAAATAAACAAAATAGCATTTAGGTGCGCTTCAACCTGCTGTGGGAAAGCGATACCAAAAAAACACGTTCTTTGTCAGAAATTCGACAAAAAGTAAAATTTGTAAACCAGAAAATGGTCAAATCAAAACATTTTCCTGGAAAAAGATATTCATCGTACCGTTTATACCCGGAAAAGGCTATAATTAAGCTCATTTAGGTACAAAATATAAATGTTTGAATCATGACACAAATTTCCATGATTTTTCACATGTCGCAAGTAAACTTGCTCATCTAAACAAAAACATAAGACACGTGTTAACTTGCAGTGGCTTCTGAGGGTGCACACAAACCGGATCGGAGCCGGTCGATCATCGCCGCACCGTAAGTTACCATGGCAACGCAGCTAATGCTCTCATCTGTGGCCAATCGGTGCCTGCGGGCCGATCTGAGCATTTGATTCAGTTAGCACAAGAGTGGTGTGATGGGGGTGACAGTGGCAGCACCAGGAGCACAAATCGGGGGTGTCCCCGCGCCCTTGGGCTTCTGATCCATTTTTACGCCAGTGGGGGATGCAAACAACCCCCTGGACCTCGGCTCCTATACGAAATAGCGAAAAACGCTAGGGGCAATCGATGAGAAAGGAGGCTAGCATGAGAAAGGAGTGCGAATTTACATCAGCCAGTTTTGGGCCAAGATCAATATTGAGGGCATGACAGGTCAAAGGAAGTGAGAACTAAGGCACAGTCTTTTTTTGCTTAAAATGCGCAGTGGAGAGGGGTTTAGCGTTAACGTGCGTTGGAGGGCCCTATAGTGCTCCCCAGAGATCTCAGAAATCGAGAGGGTTAGAAAAACGCTCGTTTGGGGGTGTGTGAGAGCTATAGTGATCTACACCATAGGAGATTTCTATTGACCTAGGTCAATATTTTCAATGTCAAATGATGTTGTAAAGACCAAATCTGGCCCATGCTGGAAACCTATTGGGAAATTCCGTAATTATGTGGAAAGAAAACGGGAATACACTGAAAGCGGACTAAGGCGATACAGGGAATGTCCCTCACAATATCCTCCGAAAATTTGGGGTTAAGGTCATCCAAGGTCACTGACCTGTGACATACCCCCAATAATGTAAGATAAAACTGGCCCTGTCGTAACCTTTGGGCGCGAAATGAGGATTTCACTTTGAAAAAGGCCTTTGACCTTGACCTGTAACCTCGAACTTGGCATTGAATAACCTTAACCATGAAGTCATTGCATAAATTGCGTCTGTGTCATCTGTCCGAAACACTGGAATCAATGATCTTGAAAATGCTGGCATGACCTTAACCTGTGGCCTTTGACCTTGACTTTGACCTTCAGGTGAGGTGAAATGGACATATAATCCTCATTATATGGTCGTATTACGTATCCACTCGGTCTACAGTGCAGGCGAACTGGTGCTACCTCGCGATTATAACAATCTGAAAAAGGTCTGATTCTGGCAAACAATAAATAACCTATTTAAAAAATCACCAATCGACGTGCTCATAAATTCCCTCAAATATAGCCGAGCAGTATTTTCCGGCTGCGAACGTTTCTCCGGCCAACTTGGAAAAATAGGTGGGGGGGCACTTTAGGGTCCCTCCACTGCGCGTGTTAACAAGAGCATTGATGGTGTTTCCTACCCCCTCCCCCCGCCCCTCTTGCCCCGCACCCTCGGGGTTTTTGCAGATGGCCCGTTCAGTGTTGCTCCGCCGACCCCCTCCCCTTGCCACTGTGCAATGACACTGTTCTCATTGCACTGTGACACTCCATCTGGTGGCATTCGCAGCAGGGTATGTCTAACGGAGTTGGGGCTGGTCGGGTAAAAAGGGCACATCTGTACAGATATGTACTTCAAAATAAAAAAAACGCACTTCAGAGGTCCTGGAAGGTTCTTGGAGTGCCCTTTCTGTATGCCCTATTCATTAATGATCTTGCAGTCGAAATCGAGCCTAGGTGCCTCCTATATGCAGATGATGCTAAAATATTTCGAAAAAATTAAGCAGCCATCTGATGGACTACTATTGCAGAGTGACCTGCAACGCCTGCACCAGTGGTCCGTCAGATGGGAACTAAAACCTAACCCCTCCAAATATACGAACATTACATGGACCATCAGGCGGACACCAGTCAATACAACTTATTGCATCGAAAATGCTTCCCTGGAGTCTGTAGAAGAAGTTAGCGATCTAGCGTATACTCTTGACTCGAAAATGAATTTTTCATCTCACGTTTCTGGCATAACACGTCAGGCTAACGAAGGACTACTAATTCGGTGCTTTCAAACCGCCTTACGGTCATCCAAATTCAATACCAAAACATTGCTCAGAAAATATATCAGCAGCGGTTCTGCCGTTGTATGCCCCATGCCATGGAGCGGAGCGGCCATGACCCGTACCTGACCCCCTTATACAGAAACCCCTTTTACCCCAACTTGTGGTTCTCGGTGGCCTTTTGGATTATACGGATATAAAGTCATTAGATAAAAAATATCCAGATCTCGCTACTACCACTTGGTACAATTTTTTGGAGGTAAAATCACTTGACGGCCTAGCGACCTGATTTGGGATAAAGCATACATTCGAAAAATTTCTAGATAGTTTTGACACCTCCCACTCCAATTGGGAGAGAGAGGATGTCATTTTCGTATTTTTGGTAAATTTCAACTGTGTAGAATCTTAATTTTTTACAACTTTTTCCCCTCCATGTCACCATCCCACGCAAATATCTCTTCCTGGCTTCGCTTGCAAGAGCAGACGACGATCCATCATTGGGGTGCAATTCCGTCGCGCCAGCGGAAGCTCCATTCAGCGATATTTCATCTTCAGATCATAATCTAATGGTGCTGGCTACAATTGTATTAGGCTCTTTGCGGCGGTCTGTGATTGGATTAGTTGCCCATTTGCGGCCTGGATGGAGCGCTGAAACGTGAGACCAATGGGCCGGTGATGATGCGATTTCGTCGGCCATCTCGTCGCGTCGGTGATTTGTACTCGTTGGTCGGTGTCGGTGCTCGGCAGGGAGTGCGACCAACGCCGAGGGGATGCGCCAACTACATTTAGAGAGGAGAGGGCGAGCGGAAACATGGTCACGTAGATTTGCGGCTGGCTATTGATTTTGCCAATCGACGCTAGGTGTCAGACACTGTAGCCACTCCGCCTGAGCTTTGGTTGAACATCTACCTACACCCACTGGCGGCAGAACTGGGGGAGGGGGCACCGGGGCATGCTGCCCCCGCCTTAAATCAGAAATTTTAACATTAATCCTATGGCGTGGACCGGAAAGAAATGGGTTTAAAATTCCATGGTGCACCCCTTAAATCCGCACGTTCCGCCGTCACTGCCTACACCCATCTCTTCTCAGCCTCTCTTGATACTCCAGGAACCTGATCAGGGTGGAACGAAAAAAAGGTGCAATGAAAAACCGAAAGGAAGTATTAAAAGTTCGAAGAAGCTGATCAACCCCAAAGCTGTCGTAACGTTTAATGAACAGCGTTTGAATGTATGCATAATTATGGACTGAAAATCGTGCTTCTCTTGAAAGAGATGCACTATCCTTTCCTGCCGTCCTGTTTGCAGTCCGCCCCCAGCGGAGCTGACTTGCGTCCGCCACTGCTTTGAGCCATGGCCGAGTGCGGCCGACTTTGCCGTTATTGGGGAACCTACCCATCAGCCCGATGTCTGCAGACACAAAGCAATTATCGATCCGTTACTTCTTGGCGTAAATACATTTTCTTTGTCCTCAATTTTTACAAAAATTATGGCCACTTCCAGCATTTGAAGCGACACCTGAAAACCTCACTAAAAATGAGTCTTGTTTAATCACCTAGCTCGTTGAGGTGTGTCGATACTGGTAATTTTGAACAGAAAAAAATGTTTTAGCTGTATTATTCGCTAACTTTTGTGTTTCTCATCAGGGTTAATGCTTTGCCGAGACCCTAAATTGGAAGCTTTTAGCTAGCAGCCCTGTAGACTGGTCGGAAAATATCAACCTTTTACCAAGTAGGAAATTCTTTTGTAGTCCCCTGGTAGCAAAACCCCTCTAAGGGTCAAGGTTAAAGCAAAATTTAGCCTTCAAAATATTTAATTCAGCATTGAAAAAATATGCCCGGCAGTTTCGGTTCGGCAGATACTGGAAGCAATGGAAGTTGGTTTTACAATGGCTCTGCTCCCGTCACCGGGAAGGTTGCTCGGTGCTTTAAAAAAGGATTGGGATGGAAGAAAACATGCTTCCAGGGCACTTTTCAACCGTACGGCGAGAAGTTAGATTAATGGTGAACATAAAGAGAGAAAGATTACATCGGATTTCTCTGAGTGAAATTGAAGCTTTTGTGCATCAGTCTCCGTAAATTAGAGGGTGAGAAAGGAGAGAACCGAGGGACCACTCAAGGCTGGTGATCCGTGGCTTGTCTCGCAGTAGGACTGGTGCTTGCGGCTTAGATGCTTGTGGCGACTAATGACTTGCCATTCCGCGCGGATCTGTAATGTTAACTAAGTAGCCATTGGCTACGCGGTGGAGTCTTGCATCGCAGATTAGCAAGCTCCTCGTCGATTTTGTTTACAGTGCAGGTGTTGAATCATCAGTCGGGCGCCTGTGGGAGCAAAGGATCTATAGGGGGCGCTGCTAGGCTAGCAACGTAATATTAAGTGTTGCAACATTGAGGATCGTTGCGCGACCACATGGAGGGGGATGCGGGCACACGGATAGGTGCAAGGGCGCCGATGGGGCAACAAGGGAGGAGAAACATGGGAAGGGCACTGATGGCGCAATTTGGTCATCTTGGAGACATCGTAGCTGAAGCTTGAAGCTGCCGGTGATGCAGCGTGGGGATGCTCGCACTCAGTGAGGTGTGTGGGCGTTGTCAGGGGCAACCGTTTCGGAGTTTCAACATATGGGGCGCGCAAAATGAGGTGTCCGGGTGTCGGTGGGGTGACAGCAAGACATCAATGATGCACCTTGGGGGGGGCGAAAGTGGTATATAATGAAACTTCAGAAAATGAGGGCGCCCACAATGAAGCATCGGGGTGCCGATGGCACTTATGCTACACCATAGGGGCGCCAGTGATACAGGGCTGGTTGTCAAAATGCGGTACTTTTAAGCAGCGACATTTTACCACGGGGCGCCGGTACTTCCGTTAAGTCATGCAAAAGTGGAGCAGATGGAGGCGGCCCCGGGGATACCTTACACTGAGGGGGCGGCCGCGGCCCCCGCCCACCCCCTGAATCCACCCCTGCAACAGAGAGGAATAGTGACATCATCCCAGTGTTCGATAGCGAAAAAGGAGAGTGCGCTCTACATGTGGTGACGCGGCGTGAGCGGTGCAGCCGCGCCATAATGGGAGCAGGTGAGCGGCCGCTGGTATTGACACCATCAGCCATCTCGCCAATCACCGGCTACGTCGTACTCAACACGACCGCGCCAGGCCGCGCTTTGTGGCAGCTCCATAGTGTTGTCGCGGCGTCTGGCCCAGACCGATTGTAGTGTCGCGGCCGATGCGGTACGGGGCGCGACGGGGCGCCGCGCGGTCCGCGACAGCGCGCTCCGGTCCTCTCCGGTTACGTCCGGAGTAATTAGTGGTCTGAAAGCGCGTCAATCGGGAGCTGCTCTGTGGGCACGTATTCAACATCTGGACCTATTAAAGTGGACCGGCTTACAACAGTCATAGTGCCGGCCGCCGCCGGATGGGTTTAATTCGCAGGCGCTCGACGGGGGCGTGGGAATGGAGAGAGAGAAAGAGAGAGAGAGAGAGAGAAGAGAGAGAGAAGAGAGAGAGAGAGGGGGAGAGAGAGAGTTTGTTCGCCGCAAAATCTGTTCTATGGCTCAGTTAATGGAAATCTTGCGGAACGTAAATCTCCTTTGGTCAATTTGGGAAAGAGTCTCCCTGTGTCCATATGCGAGAGTAGCATAAAACAATAATTTCTCGAGCCACCCTATGGCCTGCAATTGCCTACAAGCCCAGGTAAGATTTTTCACTACACATGCCATCCCTTTTCATATTCTCAGTTACGTGGTGGTCTTGAGTTTTTAGCTTTGTTTTGTATCCGCCTCTTCTGTTTTGATCGTCAACAGCAAACTCTTGTACCTTCCCCATAAGTCATTAAACTCTGCCATGACATCCCTAATCATTGCACTTAGAAGAAGCACCGCTAACACAGTAATTTATAACACTAGCTGGTATAAAGAGGCGTACCTATTCACACATCCACTTCCACGTGCTTGCACGGCTTGTACAAAAGGTTTGATGGTCAGAAACTAAAAGTGGATGCTCCATCTTGAGTAGCGTGCTGTGTTCCCACGTTTTTTACTTCCTGGATTTTTGTCTTACCTCTGGCAGCAGGCCAGCTGGGGTCGTCGTTAGGGAATTGTTAATGACCGCATGGGACACCGCGGCCCGTTCCGCGGTAGAGGTGTCAATCGTTCAAGAGGAACACATAGACCAGTGTGTTCCATCGAATAGTCAGCATTGCACTCGAGATCTCTCCGCTTATTGTCACTTAATTAATTCGGTCATACTTTGAAGTTAGGTATGTCGTGAAAATGCTTCACTACGTTGTTATTTTCTCGTAGTGATAGGACCTCGTCGCGGCGCATAACGATGAGAACACATAATTTTTTTTCTTCCGTATTGGCTAGCCTTGTGTAAAGGCAAACTGCAGAAGTGATGAATACAACTCCAACGGTTGGCAGGCCCGTCAGTTTTAAACGGCTGCAACCCACTGTATTCTATAGGCGGCATATATTTTTTTCCTCGCTCTCTTTCTCTCCCTCTGTTAAACTCTCTGAGGTGATCCTACTGATGTATCCTCCTCTGTCGTCACCGTGCTCACCACCAGACGCAGTACGAATTTAGAGGCCGGTTTATTGTGTGGATGACAGGACACAGCAGATCACCAAACCGCACGCGAGTGTGCCGGAAAACAAGAGACTGAGAGATGGACCACAGCCATTTTCTGTAAAAGATAGGGAAAACGCTCAGGTGAAACAACCTACATCGCGGTTCCGCTGGAGGCGAACTCGACAATATCCATACGTAAACCGCAACATTAATAATTTCCGAAAAGAAAGAAACGCCTAACTTGCCTTCAATTAGTCTGGGAAATTGTAACTTTAATTTCCCGAGCACGTACAACTTCTGCCCCCATCACTATCGCCAGGGGCGCGACGGCAACAATAAACAAAACGATACTGGCGCAGCGCATACAATGCATCCACACGAGAGCCTCCGGCTATATCGGCAGTTGGCAGCTAAGGGCCGACCTAACACCTACTGTCGGAGGTCTGGCCGACAGTAGGTGTTGGCCAGTGCCTATGGTCACTGTCCAGTAGGCCTGCTTATTGGGATGGTGGGGACGGGGTCCCGAGACAAGTCCCTTGGTGACTTTGGTTAGGCTCAGACTCCAAAGACCGAGCTTGCAACAACATGGACAAAATTCATACAAAAACAGATTTTCTCCGATTTCTTTTTTAATCCTGGATTCCGCCCTTTCTAACTGTTGTAGGTTTACATCTGCTCCACATAAGCAATACACTTTGCAGGGCGGGATTATCTTTTCAAATAAGCCTCAGTGAAATGAGCTTAGCAGACGTATAGAAGCTGTCTTGCTTACCAGAGTTTGAACCGTAGGTAACAAGCAGTGCTTACTCTTTTGGAGTCGTGAAAAAATCACGACATTCTGAAAGGCGAGGTGGAAAACAATTAGCATCACACGTTATTACAGCAGACAAAAATGTCAGGAAAGCATGAAAGCAAGTGGCATAAGCGGAACCAGGGGGCAAGGAGACTTGTCCCCCCAATTGACCCTCAGCGCCCCCGGAAATGGTCACAGCGCTCCCTGAAAGGTCGATGGTGCCCTCCAAAATATCCCCCCACCTCCTCCGCCAGGAAGCGAGTATTGGCACTCTCGACCATTTACCCCCCTCCCCCTCCCTTCCCCGTGATCGGATAACCGAGTTTTATCAATCGTTGTCTAGATATAACTTACAAGCGCGGATCCTGGGTTTTGCTCAGGTGGGGGGGGGCGCTCACTAAGTGCGCACTGGCACTTTCAGCCGCCCGGCGGGCCCAGGAGAGGGTGAATCCCCCACCCCTCATCCCGAATCCGTGCCTGGCTTACTACTGATATAGCATAACTCTCAAGATTTCAGTTGATGACATTTCATGTTATGCTTAACTGATTCATTATTCATTATTCAATAGATATCCCATGTATATTTATTTACATTTCTGTACACTGTTTTAAGGAACAAGAGTCAACTACCCCCGCACCATTAACACTTATCAAACAAAGGCGCTCAACACCACACCTCGGCGCTCTCTGAGTTATCCCTGTTTCCCAAATAATGAATTTAGCCGACAGCTTTACAGATTGAATTCGCTGCGAGTATGAATGCAGACATCTAAGCCAGTAACTATAAAATGATATATTTGTATTTGTATTTATTCAGTATATATGAGCAACAGGATTATCCCACTTACAGCTCAAGTCGATTGATAAAACAATACGTGAATATTTACAAGAGATGATGAACTGATAGTCACATATACGGTTACAACCTCAGAAACATGAAATTCAATCCAAGGAAAAGCACCTACTCATAAGTTGAGCATTAAAAAAACTGTTTCGAAGCCACGGTCCTTTGCAACACAGTGTCCCGTGGTTATGCTGTGCCGCATTACGTCCCCTGTATGAAAACTGTGCCGCGCTAAATACCCTGTAGCTATGCTGTACCGCTGAGCACATGATTCTGAGTTGATTCGAATGAAACGCGCGTCGCTTTGCAAGAGTCCAGGATGATTAATTTGACAACCTGTGAAATGAAATTGACATCAGATCATGTCAGGTCAACGAGTTATGACGTCGTTTTTAAACCCATGTAGGGGGGATTCTGTCCTTCTAAAATGAGACTAACTAATCTAGAGCGTAACTCGGCTTCTAGAAAAGCTAGATCATGTTTCTAAATTCAATCGAAAGCGCTTGAAACACAAATATACATGCTGTCATTCATTGTAAGACTAGGTGAATACCAAGGTCAACAGAAGTCACCAAACGTCCTGGTTTTCCATTTTTGTGTGTATAACTTTTGAACGAAACAAGACATAACCTTAAATTTTGTATCATAGTAATGGGAGTGACTCGAGGATTTGAACGATATCCAGCATGACTGAGGGGTTAATAGCTTACCTTAACCTAATTTGACCTTACGAGGTCATGCCACATATCATTTGAATCCTTGGTACAAGGCAAATTGATTGCACATTGATGCCTTTTTTTCTTTTCTAGTTCGCATGATCCCCGAGTTTTATCTTTTTTTTAAATTGGCCTAAGTTTGACCAATTTTGGCCCACTACGACGTCACGAATCAACGGGTATGGTTCAAACTCGGATCCAGAGTAGAAGACGGTAAGATACTTTCAGTGCCGTTTCAATTTTTTCCGTACCTTCTCCGGTTCTCAAGCACGCAGTGGGTCCGATCGAACCCTCCAGGCGGTGGTGTGTACGAAAAGAGCCCTGACAGTGCTAGGTTGACCTTGTAGCTTCATGTCTGAAATGTCTGTTCTTATCCTGATGGTATCTTTTATGTTCCTTGAAGTTATATTATATAATGTATTAACATAACTCATGCATTCCTTGGTACAAATATTCTCAAACGTCTTAGTTGAGCTCTGAATCCAATAGTGAAGTATTTTCTTTCCTTGCAGTATATATTTTCCCCTAAAACCAAACGTTCTCACCGCATGCCTGTTCCACACAATGCGGTGCTTCGTCATTTAAATCGGAAAATTCACTCGTTTACTCCTAGAAATAGTGTGACCCGTTTTCTGCTCGCGCTGGTACGAGCGGTACCCTTAACTAAGCCCTCAACAGCGTTTATATATCATAAAAAGAAACACCATCGATGATGAATATTTTAGAAATTCCCCAAATGAAATATTTCAATACGGCAACATTATTTATCCATCTAAAATCGGAGATCCACTGCAGTATAGCATGTGCTTAACCCAGACAGAGTTCATTTTTTTGCGTCGGAAAAACGCCAGGGGTCCACCTCCGCGCGTGCCGGGGGCAAAGTGTACACCCCACCGTCGCCAAAATGTATTACGATGATATGATTAGATGAGCGCATGTGCGTGCAAAAATTACAGCCCATAGCTTCCTCCGTTTTGTCTCAAGCTACTTAAGAGTGCTATGGTATAAGAGGAACGGAGATTTTATGGACCCAAATCAGTTAGCTAAGGGGAACTCAGACCATCACATGGGCCCCAAGACCAGCTTATTAAAGACCCCACATAGGCACAGGGCCCCTAAAAGCTCAGCACAGAGGCCTCAGATTGATTTAGGGGGACAGATGAGCTTAGGGTCCCGACTCAGCTCAGGGGCCTCAGATTAGTTTAGGGGGACAGATGAGCTTAGAGTCCCGACTCAGCTCAGGGGCCTCAACTTAATTTAGGGGGACAGATGAGCTTAGAGTCCCGACTCAGCTCAGGGGCACTCGGGCCGGCTGATATGAGGTCTCAGAACAGCTCAAGGGGCCCGTTCAAGCTCACGGATTCCAGCCCAGCTCAGTGACCGCAGAAGAGTTCAGGGGACACCCAGATTAGCTCAGGGAGTCAGACTAACTCAGGGCCCCAGCTCAATTTAGGGGGCCCAGGTCGGCTTCTATAGGGTCTCAGAATAGTTCAAAGGGCCCATTCCATTTCACGATCCCCAGCTCAGCTCAGTGACTCTAAAGAATTTCAGGAGGTCCCAGACCATGTCAGGGGCCCCAGTTCAACACAGAGGCCCCCAGATTAGCTCAGATGGCCAGATTAGCTTAGAGACCCATTCAGCTAAGAGGCCCCAGTTCGACACATATAGGGTCTCAGAACACTTCAAGGTCACTAATTCAAGCTAATGGCCCCAGCTCAGCTCAGGGGCCCCATAACTGTGCAGGGGCCCAGACCAGCTCAGAGGGCCCCAGTTCAGCACTGGGTCTCCAGATTAATTCAGGTGCCCAAATTAGCTTTAGGGGCCGAGCTCAGCTTAGGGGCCCTCAGATCTGCTGATATAGGATCTTAGACTAGCTCAATGGGTCCCATTTAAGCTAATAACTCTCAGCTCAGCTTAATGACCCTAGAATAATACAGGGGCCCAAAACAGGTCAGGATCCCTCAGTTAAGCTCATAGGGCCAGATTAGCTCATAGGACATCAGAGGCCAGTTCAGAGTCCCTCAAACAGCTCAGAAGGCCCCAGATAGACTCATAGGATCTCAGACCAGTGTAGGGGCCCAGGCCAGCTTAAAATGTCCCATTTGCTAGCTTCAACAGCAGTTCCGGGGCTAGCCCAGCCCAGCTGGGATCGTGATCGTGGTGGACGGGTTGGCAGCACCCGTGACCGGCGTCGGCTCCCACAGCAGAACGCTGGATAAGATGTGAAGGTACACTTCCGAACCCTGCGGAGTGGTCTTTCCGCAGGGTCTTCTCTTCGGAGAGACTACTTCTTTCTGGATTGGAACGGCTGGTGTGGTTTCTTTTTAAGCTGGAGTCACAGTCCAGCTGTTTGCCGCTGGCAGGTGTGGTTCCAGAACAGGAGGGCCAAGTGGCGGAAAACTGAGAAGACGTGGGGCCGCTCCACCATCATGGCGGAGTACGGCCTCTACGGCGCGATGGTGCGCCACTCCCTGCCCCTGCCCGAGACCATCACCAAGTCGGTCAGCGAGGACAAGGAGTGTCCCGCCCCCTGGCTGCTCGGTGAGTGGTGAGACAGGAGGGTGTGGACAATGAGGAGCCCTGGCTCCCAGAGGCAGAATATGTGTGTAAAGAAGCATGGAGTGGCTCCAGCCTTGGTGGTTCAATGAGTGGTGGATGGTATCGATGGATTATTTGTAAGAACTCATGAATTTTAGGCTTAAGACTTCTGGTCGTGAGAGTGCCAAAAGGTCCGTAGCTGATCTTGGCTATGATTTGTGTTTAATAGCCGTGCAATGGTGCGTTCAGGTGCAGCTTTACCCCGCCCGGAGTGGCCACTTTGTAGATAAATCGGCACTGGTTTGCTTTTCTATGAAACCGAGATAGAAAGTCAAAGCTCTGTGTCCTCGGACGAAGAATCCAACCAGGATATTCTTTACTGCGTTTCATTTGGGGCACTGAAAGTAGACCAGAACCGTTACTGGTGCTAGTGAGCCGGTTTGTTGTTTGGTTGCTGTTTTCCAGAGCCGGTTTGTTGTTTTGCCACTAAGCCAGAGGTGAGCCTGCGTCCGCCTGCTGCAGGCATGCACCGTAAGTCTCTGGAGGCGGCTGAACAACTCAACGACGTTGTGGAGGAGGACGACAACAGCAGCCGCAACGACAGCAGTGACGAGCAGACGCGCCTACTAGCGCAGCACGAGCCGCAGCCGCAGCCGCAGCCGCAGCCGCAGCCCGAGGACTTCCGCAGCAGCAGCATCGCGGCGCTGCGGGCACGCGCGCAGCAGCACAGCGCGCGCATCCTGAGCGATGCCGCGCAGATGACTTCAGCAATTTTGCAGCGCAGCGCTGCGGACACTCAGCAGCAACACGAACAGCAGCAACAGCAACAGCCCGCCACTGAAGAGGGCGCGCTGTTTTAGGGTAAACAATCATTTGATAGACGGATGAGTGTACAAACTGTGAAGAAGTATGTAAATAACTTCACGATCTCTTTGTTTAGTTTGATTAGAGGTTTTCATTTACTGAGAGCTTTGAGCTTATAATACGAATTATGTTTCCAGCATGCAGAATGCATACAGTGCTTGCTGGAAGCGCCTTTGAGCAACCGACTAACTGTTCTGTTGAAGAAATCTAGTTTTGACTCCACCAATTTTTTCCATACGGAAGTTGTACAATGGTTGCTGGGCACTATTAGTAGGCATTTGGTGCGCCATGGTGTGTAATGAGGGACACCCCAACACTTATTGAATATAACCAATCACGTTCTAAATTGCTCTGTGATTTAGGGCTTAATCTACAAATGGGTATTTTAAGAGCTGGGTCATTTCATGCAAAATCGTTCAGAAAATGCAGTCACAGCCTCTAATTGTAATACAATTTGGTGAAGGAGTAATACCCATAGAAATATCTTTAATAATTGTTGGGGTTTAACAACGCACCAACTGCCAGGGTCATACGGTGTCACCAACTCTCACCCTGTTGGAAGGGGTTTTGGGGATCAGATCGACTTATTCAGAGGCTCCGCCGGGACTTGAACCGGGACCAGTGGCTTAGAAGACAAGGGTGCTATCCACTAAGCCACCTCATCCCCAGAAATATCTTTACCCACCAAATTTTAGTCATCTCTGTTTTTTGAGGTCATTGATAGACGTCATCTTACGATAGATAGTCATCATTTAGGTTGCACAATTTTGTTAGCATTGCCATCTTAAAACGTAGATAACCAGTTCTACTCAGGACAGAAGATTGCAGTTGGTGCCAAAATATAAGGAATCGACGAATTCTTTACCAGATACTTGTCACTTTTTGTTTGTGAGCTCTAAATTGTTTTTACTTGTTAAAGTCAAAATCTAATGATATAACTTTGACTGATTTTGCTGGAACTATTTGTATTCGAAATAACGATGAAGACACAGCAACACATGTGCATCTGGACACTCAAGAAACATCACAGTGGGCACTTCATCTTCCGGTCAAGGTGTCTGAGGTATAGAGAGCAGTAAACGTGCCCTGTGCACTGCACGGGGGGTGCCAACGGCGAGTATCCATGATATATTCCATAGGCGTAGGAACCGGGGGGCCAGGGGGGCCACTGGCCCCCCCACTTTTCTGGGATGGGCCCCCGCAACGGAGATAAGAACATCAACAACTGTAATATCAAGCAAGAAACTCAAACTGTCCCGATAGATTGCCCCGGACCCCCGTTAAACTTACCTGTGCCCCTAAACTAAGTTGAGGTCCTATGAGTTGATTTTAAGGTCCCCTAAGCTTCTCGGGGCCCCTGAACTGGCCTCTGATGCCATACGAGCTAATCTGGGCCCTTTGAGCTGAACTGAGCGCCCCTGAGATGGTTTGGGCAGCATGAACTGTTCTAGGATGCCTAAACTGAGCTAGGAGCCGTAACCTTAAACAGGGCACCGTGAGTTGGCCAGAACCTATATCCACCGACCTGGGGGCCCCTGAGCTGAGCTGGGACCGTAAAGTTAATATTGCCCCTTGAGCTAATCTGGATCCCCTGTGATGCACAGAAGACCCTAAACTTATCTGAGGCCCCTGCACAGGAATAGGGCCCCTGCTCTGAAATTTGGTTATAAGCTTTAATTGAAACCCTGAACTGTTCTGAAGCCCCAAATATGCCGACAAGGGGCCCCTGGATGAGCCGGGCCCTTAAGTTTATCTGGTCATCAGAGCTAATATGGGCCTCTGTGTTGAACTGAGGGCCCCTGAGATGGTCTAGGACCCCCTATAAGGCTTTACAGCCACTGACCGGGCGGCCGAGAGCTTGAATGGGCCCCTTGAGATGTTCTGACAGTGGTGTAGCCAGGGGAGGGTGGTCTCAGGGATCCGCGGACCCCTTAGGCTGACCTTATGCACTAAAAACACAAAAATTGATTTCAGGGGCCCCCTGAGCTTGGTCTCGGGGGGGGGCTCCCGAGCTTGGTCTCAGGAGGCCCCCCCCGATAATCGGTATCGAGGGCTCCAGAATACCAAATATTGATCTTGGGGGACCCCTGTGCTCAGTCTCAGGGGGTCCCGAGCTTGGTCTCAGAGGCCCCGAGCTTGGTGTCTGGGGGCCCTCCGAGCTTGGTCTCAGGGAGCTCCCGAGCTTAGTCTCAGGGGGCCCTTCGAGTTTGGAATCAGGGCCCCGAGCTTGGTGTCAGGGAACCCTCTGAGCTTGGTCTCAGATAACCCCGAGCTTGGTCTCAGGACCCTCGAGCTTGGTCTCAGGGGACCCCCGAGCTTGGTCTCAGGGAGCTCCCGAGCTTGGTCTCGGGGGCCCTTCGAGTTTGGTCTCAGGGCCTCCGAGCTTGGTCTCAGGGGCCCCCCGAGCTTGGTGTCAGGGAGCCCTCCGAGCTTGGTCTCAGATAACCCCGAGCTTGGTCTCAGGGCCCCCGAGCTTGGTCTCAGGGAACGCCCGGAGCTTGGTCTCAGGGGACCCCCGAGCTTGGTCTCAGGGGCCCCTGATTATCGGTATCGAGGGTTCCAGAGTACCGAACATTGATCTCGGGGGCCCCCTGAGTTCGGAGGGGACCACGATCATCGGTATCGAGGGCTCTGGAAGACCGAATATTGATCTCGGGGGCCTGTGCGTCTGGTCTCAGGGGCCCTCGAGCTTGGTCTCAGGGGACAACCGAGCTTGGTCTTAGGGGGGGCAAGCTTGGTCTCATGGGCCTTTCGATGTTTGGACTCATGGGCCTTTCGATCTTGGTCTCCCGGGGTCTCGAGCTTGGTCTCAGGGAACCCCCGAGGTTGGTGTCAGGGGGCCCTCGAGCTTGGTCTCAGGGAGCATCCGAGTTTGGTCTCAGGGTCCCCTCAAGCTTGGTCTCAGGGGCCCTGAGCTTGGTCTCAGGGGTTCAGGGCCCCCCTCGGGGTGCCCCCGACTATTGATATCGAGGGACTCATGAGTGAGGCACGAGCATTGACTTCATGAGACCCAGAGTTTGGTCCCAGGGGCCCCCAGGCCTGGGTTCAGGACCCCCGAGCATCGGCATCGAGGGGCTCCAGAGCACCGAGCATTAGTCTTGGGGGGCTCGAAATATTGATCTTGAGGGCCCCGGAACATCGGTGTCGAGTTACTCCTGAGAAAAGCGCGAGCATGGGTCTAAGGGTGCCCCTGAGCCTGATCTAAGTGGGACCCCGAGCTTAGTCTTAGGACCCCCCGGGCATCAGCATCAAGGGGCTCCGGAGTATTGGTCTAGGGGAGCAATTATTTTAGGGGCCTCCAAATGGTGATTTCAGAGGGCCCCCGAAAGTTTGGATGCAGTGGTGTAGCCAAGGGGGCCCTAGGCGTCCGCAGACCCCCACCCCTTGGGCCAATCTGAACAACTGCAAAGGATTCTCTGATCACGGGGACCCCAGAGTCAGTCTCAGGGGCCCCTGAAGATTCGTTCCCAGGGCGTTCCGAGTCGGCCTCACGGCCCCCGCCCTGAGAGTCAGTCTCAAGGCCCCCTGAAAGTAGATTTTAGGGGTCCCAGAGGGTTGGTCTCAGGGGCCCCAAAATTCGGTATCAGGGGCCCCGGGAGTCTGTCTCAGGAGAGGGGGCCGAGCTAGTCTCAGGGGCCCCCAGAGAGTGGTTCTCAGGGCCCTACAACATAATCTATTTCAGGGGGGCCCCTGAGAGTCAGTCTCAGAGAACCCCAAGAGTCGGTCAAGGGGACCCCAAGAGCCTGTCTTAGGGGACCCCGAGATTCGGTCTCCGGGGTCCCCCTGAGAGTCTGTCTCAGAGAACCCCAAGAGTCAGTCTCAGAGCACCCCAAGAGTCGGTCTCAGGGGGCCCTCATAGTATCACGGGCTTCTCTCTCAGGAGTCAATATTTAGTTTCAGGTGGCCCCGAGAGTTAATCCGGGGGTCCGAGACTTAGTCTAATTTGATTCGCAGAGTGCTGGTTTCAGGGGGCCCCAGAGGGGTAATTTTGGGAGCCCTCAAGATTTAGCCTCAGGCTGTGCCCCCCCGAGTTTTGGTATAAGCGGCCCCGAGAGTCAATCTCAGGGAGCACCCAAAAGTTAGTCTCAGAGGGCTCCCGGTTGTCAGTCTCAGAGACATCCGAGAGTTAATCTACGATTGGATCCCCTCTAATCGCCGGCCCTGCGAGCCGGGGGCTCGCTTCTCTCGGACCAGCCGGGAATCAGTTGTGACGAGCAGGTGGTAGTCGCCTGCTCCGATGAGGCCGTGTGGGGGCGCCTGTCTTTTTTAAGGTGAGCTGCGCACCGACCCGTACCCCGGGATGAAGGAGTCCTGGTAGCTGAGCTGAGGTAGGCGCTGTTATGGTTCGTGTGCCTCTAGCAACACTCTACTTTGGTCTGGATTTCCGCAAGGGCGGGGAACTCTTGAAGGCATCGACAAGAGTAGCAGCATTGTAAAAGTCTGTCGGCCTTTGGTGGGGCTCGGCTGCCCCTCCCTCCTTGGGTGAGGTCCCGACTTCACCCGGGGAGGGAGGGGTGTCCGCGCCCCGCCCGGGGTCGTCCAGGCTAGGTGCAAGGGGGGACCGTCGTCGGGGCAGTGGGGGTTTGGTGAGTCTCTCTCCCCCCTCTGTAACGGCGGCGTCTCCCCCGTATAGCCAGCCCGTGCGTCGTTTCGCCTCGTAGCACCCTCGTCGGAAGGGGGCGCACGTGGCTGGCCGAAATTAATCATACTCCCATGGATACCTCTAACCTCGAAAACCCCCTCCCCTCACATCCTCGTCTGTACCAGATCAGTCCAGAGCCGGACCTCTCCGACCTCCACCAGGAGGAGGTACTGCACCGAAAGCTCTTCACCCGACGAATCCACGCGTGCTGGTCATGAAGGGACTGGAATCCAGTCTCGGCGCACTATCCCCGTTCCAGAAAAAGGAAGCATGTGACCGTCTTGGAAATATTGTACGCTGCGATAGTCTGAGGGATGGTGCGTTGGAGCTGGAGTTTGCGGACCCAAAGGAGGCAGAACGGGCACTACACACGACGCAAATATCATTCTCTAAGCGAGTAAACGGCAAGAAAACATCAGTCTCATTCAAAGTCACTTGCGAACCACACAAAACAAAGAACTTCTCGAAAGGTGTTATCCGGTGTCCAGAGCTGAGAGGCGTGTGTGATGATGAGATTGTCGATGGCCTTGCTGATTTTGATGTTGTTGATGCGCGACGCATGAAGACAAGGAGAGGTTCTGAGATAGAGGAAAGCGATACAATTGTTCTGACATTTGACAAGCCCGACATTCCCGACCACATATATGTAGGATACCTCCGAATTGGCGTCCGATTGTTCATCCCGTCACCCATGAGATGCTTTAGATGCCAGCGCTACGGCCACACCACCACCACATGTAGGGGCAAGCGCGTATGTGCCAGATGTGGATCCAGCGATCACGTTGCCGATGACTGCTCAGCCAATAAATACTGTGTTAACTGCGGCGAGGGTCAGCTCCCTCACTCTGCCACTGACCGCGACTGCCCTTCACTTCAAAAGGAAAAAGAGATCATGGCAATTAAGGTTAAAGGTCGCCTGAACTTCCGAGAAGCCCGTGAAGCCTACGAGGCCCGCCACCCGCGGAAAAAGTACTCTGATGCAGCTTCGGTGGGACCCCCACCACCATCACGGATGACCCCGGAGGAGGTCATCCGATCCCTGACCATGGCGGACTTCGTCCGCCTGGCAGGTAAGATGGGGCTGGTCATCTCTGGCCAGCCCGTCGCCCCGGCACCTGAGCCGACGGCGGCACCTCCTCCAAAACCCCCTCCCTACGGGACGGGGACCGGGAGCGGAACAACACTCCCGCTTTTATTTCCCCCACCTCCAGCTCCCGCTGGGGGCGGGGGCGGGATCTGACCCTGCCCTTGAACACCAGCCGACGACGGCTGCTGGCCAGTCTCCCAGCGGCGAATCCCCGCCAGACTTGGAGGGCTGGACAGTGGTGGGACGAAGAGGCAAACCCTCTCCCACGGGGAGGCGCCGCCCACTGTCGCCCATCAAACCACCTGCCGGAGGCACTGGCTCAGCGCCGCTGCCCCCTTCCACGTCCGACACAGACCTAGCGCCCACACAACCTCTCTCCCAGACTCAGTCGTCCACTGTGGCAGCAGTCCGCAAGAATTTTGAAGCTTGTTCCCGGGGAAGGTCCCCGGTTAAGCGTCCGGCTGAGACCCCCAGCCAACCGCAAACCTCGAGGGCACGCGGAAACTCGCTGGATACCGGACGAGGTCGTGGTCCGGTCCGTAACCGGCTCGGCGGCCCCTCCCCGGCACCATCTAGGGGCTCATACGGGGGCTGCGGTCCCCCTTGGAAGGGTTAGGCCGACTTATGTACTATTTAACAAGCCCGTTTCTTTTAATCTTTATGACATCAATCATACAATGGAACTGCCGAGGTCTCCGAGCTAACTTTTCAGACCTACAACACATTTTATCGGAGTATAACCCCTCAGTTATATGCCTCCAGGAGACGAAGCTGCCTCCTGTGGCTGCCGTTGACATTAGAAATTATCAAACATTTAGAAAAGACATTTTTAGTTCTACAATCGCGTACGGTGGTGTTATGGTTGCGGTGCACCATTCCACCCCATGTCACCGTATAGCCTTAATCACAGGGCTGCAGGCAGTAGCTGCCCGAGTGGACTTTGGATTTTTAAAATTGACAATTTGCTCAATTTACCTTCCACCGGGCTGCAGTCTAAACATCAATGACCTAAACAACATAGTAGATCAGCTTCCAGCCCCATTTATACTAATGGGTGATTTTAATGCTCATAGCCCTGCTTGGGGTGAACCCGCCGGTCGCTCGGGCCCTCGGGGCCGAACTGTAGAGCGTTTTTCTTCACCTAAATTCCCTTTGTATCCTAAACACTGGTCGCCCCACTCATATAACTTTTCCATCTGGCTCGTGCTCGGCCATAGACCTTTCTGTCTGTTCCCCTTCCCTCCTCAGCCAGTTCCAATGGAACACTCTCGATGATACTTTCGGCAGCGATCACTATCCTATCGTTCTTAAACCAGTCCGGCCACGTGCTCCAACAAGCCTACCGGTCCGCTGGAACATGCGTTGCGCGGACTGGGCTGGCTTTGAGGGTGCATGCGGTCCGGTGGACCTCCCCATAGAGGGGGCCTCGGCAACTCAGGCAGTTAGTAAGTTCAACAACATGGTTATCACGGCCGCTAAGGTTTTTATACCCATGACATCAAAAAGGCTTAGGCATATTCCTGTTCCGTGGTGGAACTTGGAATGTAAAAATGCCATTTTGAAAAGGAAACGGGCTTTGCGTATTTTCAAGAAGCGTGTTACTAATTCCAATCTGATACTTTTTAAACAGGCTAGAGCATTTGCTCGCCGAGTCGTGTTGAACTCCAAACGAAGGTGGTGGATATCATACGTAACCATAGTAAATCGTTTCACTCCCACAACACAGGTCTGGAACCGAATCCAGAGTATCCAGGGGAAGCGCAGATCTACACCCGCTCCGGTCTTGGTAGAAAACAATGCGAGGATCACTGACCCAGTGACGGTCGCGAACCGAATGGCGTCTGCTTTCAATACTAGATGTAGCACAGCAAACCAGAACGCCGAGTTTCAACGTTTTCGCAGACGAGAGGAGGCGAAAGCTGTCCATTTCGGCACCAACAACACTGACTCGTATAATACACCATTTACCATGCCTGAACTTAAAAATGCTCTCAATAAATGCAAATCAGTTTCACCAGGACCGGATCTGATAACTAACTCAATGTTGCACCACCTCCCTGATCGGTCTCTTGTCTGCCTCCTGGACATCTTCAATACGATGTGGATTAACTGCGATTTCCCGGAACAGTGGCGCGAGGCCATAGTCATCCCTATCCTGAAGCCGGGAAAAGACGGCAACGCTCCTGACGACTTCCGCCCAATCTCGCTCACATCATGCGTAGGAAAGCTTTTTGAAAGAATGGTAAATACTCGACTAATTTGGTTTCTTGAAAACAATGACCTTCTCACGAACATACAATGTGGTTTTCGGCAAACCCGTAGTACAATCGACCATTTACTGACACTTGACGCCAGCGTTCGCGAAGGCTTTGCAAGAAAACATCATACCGTTGCTATATTTTACGACATTAAGCATGCCTATGACTCAGCTTGGAGGCATGGCATTTTGCAGAAGCTGTCAGGACTTGGAATACGGGGCCGCATGGGCTGGTTTCTCTCCAACTTCCTTAAAGACCGTCGTTTCCGCTTTAGAATCGGTGACATACTGTCAGCACAGCACACTCAGGAAAATGGCACGGCCCAGGGATCTGTTTTATCTGTGACACTCTTCGCAGTCGCCATTAATGATGTTTCAGACGGTCTGCCTTCAAACGTTAAGTGTGCCTTGTTTGTTGACGACCTTGCTATGTGGACCACATCGTCCTCCACTGCTGCAGCACAGAGACAACTGCAGATTGGAATTGACAAGCTCCAACGGTGGAGTGACAAAAATGGGCTGCAATTTTCTACCGAGAAAACAAAATGTCTCCACTTTTGCAGGAAAAGGAATGGCTGTGACGATCCCCACCTCACTCTCTATGGACAAAGGATTAATGTTGTTGAAGAGGCGCGTTTTTTAGGTGTACTGTTTGACCGGAGACTGACGTACATTGCTCATTTCAAAAAGCTGAGGGAGAGCTGCTTTAAAGTCCTGAACATTTTCAAAGTCTTGACTAGGATGCGATTTGGAGCTGACCGCAAAACCCTCCTAATGCTCTATAGATCATTGGTTAGATCGAAGATCGAATACGGGTCTATTGTATATGAGTCAGCAACGGAGAGTGCCAAACGGATGCTAGACACCATCCACCACCATGCTCTCAGGATCATAACGGGTGCCTTTCGCACGTCACCGATTTGTAGCCTGCTGGTTGATGCAAACGAGATGCCCCTTGCGCTACGTCGACGTCTATCATCAATGAAATATGCCTTAAAGATCAAACAGTTTCCAAACCACCCAGCCTATCCGAAACTTTTTTTCGGAAGTGACGCAGCGCCGCGCCGGCGCTATATGCCAGCTTCAGCACGGCTCCCTGGGCTTAGGGTGTGTGAGTGGCTAAACGAAGCTGGCATCGACCTTGGCCAGATTGAGACGTACCATGTCCCGTCGGTAGAGCCATGGGTGCTACCGGAGGTCAAAATTGACACAACCTTGCTCGCTATTACGAAAGATTTACCGCCTCAAGCAGTTCAACAGGTTTTCCGGGACCATCTCCACAGCACATACCCGGAGCATAGCGTACTCTACACAGATGGCTCCAGGAGTGAAAATGGCACTGGATGCGCGTTCGTAACCGAGAATGTGGAAAGGCCATTCACATTACCTGGGAGTGCATCGGTTTTTACTGCCGAACTGTACGCTTTATTTCGTTGCATGGACTACATTTTACGTTCTAGAACACGCCGCCACGTAATCTTCTCAGATTCGCTTTCATCGCTACAAGCGCTGAGTGCGTTCGAAACTCACCCAACATCTTCATATGTTTTAGAACTTATCAGACTCAGACTCTACAGAGCACACTGCCATGGGAAAAGCGTCACAATTGCTTGGGTGCCTAGCCATGTGGGGATACCTGGAAATGAACGTGCTGACAGGTGTGCAAAAGCGGCATCCCAGGGTGTTGTACCGACTGGCTTAGGTGTGCCGTTCTCGGATTTTTACCAAAATATCGGTGATCATGTTAACCAAATATGGCAGCGCACCTGGGACGAAGACCCGAAAGGCTCCAAGTTGCGGACGCTGAAACCCAAAATAGGGATATGGCAGTCGGCAGGTGCTGGATGTAGGAGGGACGAGGTGATTCTGACCAGACTGCGCATCGGTCATACGCACGCCACACACTCACACCACCTTGGCGGTGACGGCCCGCCGACGTGTCAACGTTGCGGTGACCGACTGACGACCAGGCATGTGCTGATTGAATGTCGCGATTACGAGATCGAAAGAGCTCGTTATCTGCCAGGTGCCCCCACTATGGAGGCGCTCTGTGGAGAATCTCGATCGGTAGATATCTGCGACATCGTCTTATTCTTGAACAGTGTGAATTTTAACGTCATATACTCTCCAGGTGGTCACACCGTGTGAGCAGTAGACACCTAGTGCCGAAACGATTTAGGGAACCTATGTTCGTGTTTTATGTTCCGTATCTCTACGTTTTACTTCTGACAAATGCTTGTATCTCTGTTCGCGCATAATTTCACTCACTTTCGACCTACCGGTGTGTATATGCAGGGCTAAGCCGATGTTTTACATACCATTTTTGGTGTTTTAGATGACGTTGCCGACGCTGCTCCCCGATGCCGCTTGCTTTTAAACTAAGAACAAGGACATAGATATGGGCGCAAAATGACCGTCGCTGTCGACGCGCCCCTAAACTCCACTAATGATGATGATGTCTGAGAGTAATTTCCAGAGGTGCTCCCAAGTTTTGGTCTCACGGGCCCGGAGTTAGCCTTAGGCGCGCGAGAGCTAATCTGTAGCCTCCGAGTCAGTCTCAGGAGCGCCAAAGACTCAGTCTCAGAGGTGATTCCACCCCCCCCGGGTGTTTGTCTCAGGGGCGCCCTAGAGTAAGTCTCAGAGGGCTGTCGGAAGTCATTCCCAGCCCCCCTCCCCCCACCCCAAAGACAGCCTCAGGGGACCCCAATAGCTAATCTGGATGACCACGATACTCAGTCTC
>JAOTON010000652.1:3562500-3654043 GCA_034440635.1 Lepas anatifera | reverse complement strand
TCTATAACTGGTAGTACGTGTTGTCTGGATAGCAGGTCGGCCAGCTGACTTATCGTGGATTCGCTGCACCCGGCTGGCTACTGAGCAGGCCTTTCTTGCTGCTGTCCTGCTTCAGAGCCTGCTTCCAGGGGTGCTGCTTCTGCTTCCAGGGCGAGCATCCCTGATGGCTTCTGAGCAGGCTTCTCTTCCTGTGGCTCTGCTTCAAAGCCCTCGTGGGCGAGCATCTTGGCTGGCTTTTGAGCGGGCTTCTCCTGCTGCTGCTCTGCTTAGAAGTCTTCCAGGGCGAGCATCTTGGCTTTGCTGATGTCCATTTCCATTTTGATCTGAAGCTGCTGTTCTTCCCACTCCAATTCCTTTCTTCGTTGTTCAAGCTCCTTCCTCTCTGACAGCATCTTCTTGCTTCGCCGCGAGCTCCGCTTGCTTCTGTTGCTCTTCGAGTCTAATTATGCTCAACTTCGAGCGCACTGAGCTACGAGACGACGAACCAGACTTCCTGGACCGTTGGCTGCACCTAGAGGCAGCGTCGCTTCTGTCAGAGCGGCGAGTTTCCTGCTGAGCGCGCTCTACAAAGTCCTTCAGTGTCAGCTCTGTCTTTGTCAGATCCGCCATGTTGCTCGCATGCTGCTTATTTTGTTCAGCTAGTGCATCGCCGGTTAGTAAGAGCTGAATTTCTCTGTGTTTTTCCACCAGTTCGAGAAGCTTCTTCGTCCAAGTTGAGAAGTCTTGTTCCATTGTCTTAGTATCCTTGTCTGCCTGCATGTTCAGTGTCAGTGTGTCGCCTTCTTTGGTTATCTTCCTTAAGAGAGCCTTATAATCCTTCTGTAGGATGTTCAGTTCATAATCTCTGCCCTTATCTGTCATTTCAACAGGCCTACCCTTGCTTGTCTGCATGGTGTCAGATGAGTGTGTGCTAGTAGTGCTCATCTTAATCGATGTACTGCTGTGCAAGAATACTGTTCTGCAGAAGCCCATCATTAAGTACGGAAACAGGAATGGACAAGATTTTACTGTGACAGCCTAGGAAAAAAACAGGATTTGAGATGGTCAATTACACTGTATTGGAGCTGCCGTTGCCGTAAAATCCTGTGGGACACGGAACAACAAGTTTAGCAAGTTTTCAGTCCGCTACAACAAATACATGCTGACATTGAGGTGTGCAATAAATCAACTCAGAGCAGTCTGTGTGTTTTCATCGCATCCTAAACGAAAAGAGGAAAGCGACAGTCAAACGAGAACCAACTGCGAGGCCATACGATATCATTGCACGCCAAACGATAATGATGCTTACTTGTCCAGGTTTCCGTGGGTTCAGACCTCTACGTTAGCCTATGGCTTCATTGATTCTGAGGTTCTTACTCTTGAGTGAGTAGCATTATAACATTGACCTCAATCGTGATAGCACGAGCTCATTCCAGTACTCATTACAACTTAAACACAAATCTTGGACATTCTCACACTTTACATCTGAAACAAACAGGAACGTTAGTGACGGCCGTAACAAAGCCATCCAGATGTGAGCGGGATATTATTCAACAGTTACTGCATTAAATAAAAGATACATGTCAATAAATAGAGTTCAAGTTGCAGCTGTTTCTTTCCTTTTGAAACGTTTTCTCTTGAAAGAGTTTCCAGCAGTGGAGTGCTAAGAACATATGGTTTGATAAAGAAAACGATTATCTCTATCTAAGACTAAATGACTTTGTTTCTGTCCGGAGACAACGGAGCCGCCCATAAATTACGTAGGGATGAGGTGGGGGAAGTCAGTTAGTTAAGGGGTGGGGAAGTCAGTTACAGCGCTATCAAGTGTACAAAAGCCTTACATAGTGAGAGGGGCTAAACAAATGCGTTACATAATTCATGGACGACCCCAAACCCGTACGGCCATACATACTTACACTGTACGGAGAGCCAATCCAGGGTGGTCTACACGCTTTCCCATGGCTAGACTTTTGATTGAAAATGACTTACGTAGCCCACTGATCGATTCTCAGGTTCTCAGACTCCGGTCAATAATTTTGCAAGAAACGGAGATACATATGTAATTCCTTATTTCATTGTGTTCATAGTGTTATGGCCAGCTCATTGTTATGCCTAATGATCATTTAAAATCAAGTGACATTGACCTGACCTAGGTTTAGCCTAGAATGGCCATATTATTCATGAAATGATTCAACGTAGCTAAAAAAAGTTTCTGAGTGAGTTCCACTGCTAAATTATTATTTTACCATGCGTAGTTCAGAAATGAGCTAGCTAAGCAACATATTGATAAAATAGTGAGTGTGTAAAAGGACTAGTTTAATTAAAGATCTAATAAGTGGGACTTTAAGCTTAAGGACTATCAACAAAAATGGCGGAATGGTTAAACAATGCATTTTAAAGCATGGCGTCATCGAATACGTCAAGCTAATCCAAACTACTTAGTGAGGAGGAAAATGTGGTGCCAAACATGTCAAGTTGATGGATTTGATTATTTTTACAGTGTAAAGTTTTGGAGGAAATAACCGTCTTGAGCCTTCAGAAGTCACCATGCAATTTGAACCCATGATGATAACGATATGCAGTAGGATAGCATTGATTAAGTTGATCGTTCCACAGAAAAGCTAGATACATACTTCATATACAGGCATACATTCGGTCAGAAGAAACCGCTAGGTATTCCAGGTATGATGTCAGCAGCAAGCACTAATGAATGGGGCCCGACATGAAACGACCCGCCGTCTTTCAGGACGTCCTTGAATTAGCTCTATTTAAGACCCTCGTCGAACTCTGTTGTTGCGCATCAGGCAACAGCAGAGTTCTAGGACATTTCGGCCAAGAAAAGTGGGCTTCATAATGGAATTCTAATTGGCGGGGGTTATAAATTGAGAGGAGACCTTCTGTCTCTAGGGGCCTCATTCAGTATCGGATCAAAGAGTAGGGTTTGGTGGCTTAATTTCTATTTAGTGACTTCCATGGTCAAACCAACAACTTTGTACAGTATTTTATTTATTTATTTGTATGAAGTTATCTAAATTGCCAACAGAGCTACCTTCACTTACAGGTGACCTGAAACGCTAAATATATACTCCTACAATATGCTTCGAATGGCGTAAATGCTATCCAGAGCACATCAAGGTAATAAAATGTTTTCATAAATTTTGTCCAGCTTATTGCTGAGGAAACTTTTGCGATCAAAGCTTTACTAAAGTCATACTTTGAACCCATTATCCGAATAACCCATTATTCCCATTAAACCCATTATTCCCGCAATAACGACTTAATTTATAAGCCAAAGCTTAACGGTTCACACAGCACAGAGACGCCCGCCCCGCTTGGGTTACCCTCCCCACCATTCGGTTGTTAGCCGACCTATGCTAGAGCGTCTCAGGGGAACCGATGCCGAGCTTTGACCGGTGCACTGCCACTGCACGGTTTCCTCAGCGGGTCGAAGCCCGATGCTCTCGAACTGAGCTACCGGGGCGGCATCACTTTACGTTTAGAGAGTTTCCATCAGGATGCGAAAGTGATTCTTATAAAAATAGGAGTTAGAAAATATTAGATTAGTAGAATGCATGGCCAAAAATTACGTACAGCGGTGATGACACTAGTTCGCAGCAAGGGCACGGGAGTATGCGAACGATGCTAAAATACGGACTTTAAGCATGGGTAAAGATTCTATTAGTTATTCTGTTAACCGATTAGTATTTTCAAAAGTTTGTGAAGGACCCAAAACGCTTGTTCTAATTCACCTCTTAGACGGAGAAAATATGTCAGAACCAGAGTAAGATAAAAAGACATTCATTTTGCGGGGTTCAAACAAGAAAACCTTTGGCTAACGGCGTTTTCCCAGCCGCGGTGCCCCGCAAAAAGGTGTTGCGTCTGAGTCGATCCAGATGGCTTGTGTGCAGGGAAGGTGCTCAGCAAAATTTAAGTATATTTTTCCAACATATGCACTTTGTGAAAAAGAGCAGAACATGCTAAGTGATTCGAGATGCAAGAGACATGACGCTAAATGTCGCAAGAGAGCACCATAGGACAATGTAAGCACGGCGTGATTGTAAGATGATTTAGCCATTGGAGAAACTTTTGCTATTGAACAGAATGTAGCTTGAGCACTACTGTTTACACTAAAATCCACTCACATCGGTACCCTCTCATACTGATCCCGTCACGTTAAGGCAAGCATAAAGTTCGGCAAGCAGGTGAGTCGACTCAACAATAGCTTATAGCCAAGTCATATGCAGCCCTTGCTACTTATTTATGAACAGATGTATCTTAATAAGCTACTCTGATCTAAAAGATAAACTATCTTGCTTCGCTTGGTCTTTCATGGGCCAACGTCACATCAAGTTTGCAAAAGACCATGTTGCCGAAAACATAAGTACTGTCTTGAAGTAAGCTTTAATATTGCATCCATGCCGATTTAAGATTAAAAATAGCAAGTGATTGGTGGTATAGGTATGGCATTCCTATGGCATCCACGAGGTTTTCTATTTGTCCATCGGCACGGTGTGTAGCAATGCCGTTGAGGCATGTAAACATGCGTAAACAGTCATATAAGGAAGCCGGCCACGAAGGTCAGTTATAACACCAAGGCTGTTCCCGACACATAATCCCGCCCAATATACCCGCCGATAGCCCGCAGAGGCCATGTTTCAAACCAACGGCTATCATGTAAGGAATGTAAACATTTCCGGCGGCATTCCTAGCAAATCATCATGTGAAGCGCGCCCGCCCGTTCCCGCTACTTTCCAGGAGGCTATAATTCTGGGGACAGTCTCCGACATCAAAATTAACAAATATTTCTCTCCTCTCTCTCTCTATCTCTCTCTCTTTCTCTCTCTCTCTCTCTATCCCTCTCTCTCTCTCTCTCTCTTTCTTTTCTCTCTCTCTCTGGATGCGTACTTATCAACCGATCTGTTTTCATTCATAGACGCAGGTATAACAAAATTGGTTACTTCCTTTGTTCAGTTAATCAATGATCAAGCCCACCTCCCATTATTGAGCTGTAGAGCTAACTTTTCTCATAAAACCAGCTGCGTGTTTGCTAGCAGCATTAACTTATCACGCTGTGAATCCCACTGCACATGTTGGCTTGAGTACGTAGTGGCTAAGAGAGCTCAGGTACCATCAGAGGCGTAGCCAGGATTTCGCTAAGGGGGAGGGGGGGCGGGGCGGCGCCCCGAAAAGGGCCCCTGCGACAAGGCCAAAAAAGGCCCTGTAGGGTAAAAAGGGCCCTGCTTGTTACAGAATAGAGTGCTGAAGAGGACTTACAGGGAATGTGGCACCTTCATAACGTGATTTTAACTGAGATAGCCAAGTTGTAAAGCAAGTCGGAAAACCCGGTATTCCATGTATAATTTGTCTTGGAACTCGATATTTCCGTAGGAAAAAGCTAAAACCTACCTGACACCTACCCCTCATCTACAACTCGCCGGGCGGCCATTGTTGTGAGCTGCTGGTTTGACGACATATGCTGACGTCACGATGAGCATCAGCCAATCGAAGCCCTTGTAAGCGTTTCAAGTATGGTAGTGGTTGCCAGATCGTGACATCATCAACAGGTTGAGATTTATTTCTTTTTCTAGAGGAGTATTTTAAAAATCAAAATATTGAGCTTATTGTACATTTTTCAGAGAAATCATGAGCGGTTTCATTATTTTCGGATACAAGTACGCCTAGTTGCACTAAATTCCAGGATTCAACAAATGTGCCACATTCTCTTTAAGATGGCCCCTGTCTGGTAGGAAATTTCAAATTTGGCCACAGAGCATAGTGCGGGCGAGCCACGCTTCGCGCGGTCCGTGTCCTCAGGAGGCCCTTCGGGACCTCAGGGGGGGGGGCCCGTCCCTGCCGCCCCCTTGGCTACGCCCTGGGTACCATACGGTATATTTCTCAGTTTTCCCGGCAAATACAGGATTTTTCATGATCATCAATCCAAACCCAATCCATATTCAAAATTAGTCAAAATTGTCTAAAAATTGTGAGCTTAGTAGTGTTGAAATTGACCATTATCTGCCAACTTATTATTTTTATTTTAGATCTATATTCACACTGAAAGAATAGATACGGTAATAATCGGAGCCTTCGACTTCAAGTCATCTTCAGCAATTATACATTTTTTAGCACAAAAATTCAAAAAGACAAGCACACGCTTAGGAGCAACCACTTCTTCTGCAGAATTAAAAACACGCATTCACACACATAACAGTATACATATCAATATTTTCTTTCCTAAAACAGTTATACATATATATATATGTATATATATACACAAACATATATATATATATATATATATATATATTCTTACATATATCAAGCATCACAAGACCAACTAGATTTTGTTTTGTAATTATTATTATATATATTTAAGGTGATTTGTGGGTGATAAGCCAAGAAGCTGACATGTTATTATTTTGGGTTCAAGAACACGTATAAAAATGGATTCCTTGACTTTCGTTTCTGCGACGTCCCGGTTAACACTTAAAATTTCGATCCGAAATAGGGAGTTAATTTCATCATCACTTGGGTCTTTATAATAGTGTAATATATGGTCACCGAAGGGCGTGTCCACTCTATGTAGGCGAGCATCACCTAAATGTTCATTTAGACGGCACATAATGGGTCTTTCGCTCTCGCCTACATATGAATGAACATTCCGTAACTGCTACACATTTAGTGCAGGTGGCCTGATAAACAACGAGCCGGGTCATACATTTGCCCCGAAGGCCACACTCACAAGCACGACAGTGTTTGTTTCCAGCTGGACAGGGAGGATGCATCAGAGCAGATCGTATCAGTTTTTGTTTTTAGGGGAGTCCATGGAACATGCACACGACCCAGGCACTATAGCTTTTTTGGATACCCTTATCACAGTAAAACATAGTTTTTATTCTACAGAACTCTACATGAAACCTATGACAGCACCAATAATCCTTCCTTTTTGATTCCGCCTCCACCCTATGTCAACCAAAATAAACATTCTACATACACAGATAACTAGAGCAATCCCCTGCTCATCCGACACAGTGGCTAAAGAACGTAGCATAGAAAAAATAGCAAGACTTTTTCTGGCTCAATGGTTACCCTTAAAAGCTCATCACCAGCACCATACGATCATGTACAAGGAATTCTGCATCAAATGATTCTAAAACCCTTAAGTCACACAATAGCCCCTGCAAGAACAAAAAAGTCGTACTGATGTCATTTACATGCGCCTGCCGTTCGTTAATGATACACTGTCTAAGCGGATACAAGGAATCATCAGAGCCTCAAAATTACTCATCCGCATATCCTGGGACTTCTGGAACTCCCCTAAAACAAAAATGATACGATCTGCTCTGATGCATCCTCCCTGTCCAGCTGGAAACAAACACTGCCATGCTTCTGAGTGTGGCCTTTGGGGCAAATGTATGACCCAGCTCGTTGTTTATCAGGCCACCTGCACTAAGTGTGAGCAGTTAGGGAATGTCCATTCATATGTAGGCGAGAGCAAAAGACCCATTAGGTACCGTCTAAACGAACATCTTGGTGATGCTTGCCTACCATAGAGTGGACACGCCCTTCGGTGACCATATATTACACTATCATAAAGACCTAAGTGATGATGAAATTAACTCCCTATTTCGGATCGAAATTTTAAGTGTTAACCGGGACGTCGCAGAAACGAAAATCAAGGAATCCATTTTTTATACGTGATCTTGAACCCAAAATAAATAACATGTCAGCTTCTTGGCCTATCACCCACAAATCACCTTAAATATATATATAATAATCATTATAAAACAAAAATCTAGTTGGTCTTGTGATGCTTGATATATGTAAGAATATATATATATATATATATATATATATATATATATATATATATATATATATATATATATATATGTATAAATGTTTTAGGAAAGAAAATATTGATGTGTATACTGTTATGTGTGTGAATGCGTGTTTTTATTTCTGCAGGAAGAAGTGGCTGCTCCTAAGCGTGTGCTTGTCTTTTTGAATTTTTGTGCTAAGAATGTATCATTGCTGAAGATGACTTGAAGTCAGAAAGCTCCGATTATTACTGTATCTATTCTTTCAGTGTGAATATAGATCTAAAATAAAAATAATAATTTGGCGATAATGGTCGATTTCAACACCACTAAGCTCATAATAACAATGCTGCTGCCAACTGTTCTCCACATACCTAGCTGTCACAAAAAAAAAACATCAGAACCAAATCCAGACCCAAATCAACCCGAAAAATCCGGTGAATTCAAGCCGAACCCATCCGCGAAAGGTTCAGATATCCGGTCCAATTCGATCCGTGACCGGCTCAGATATCCGATCCAATTCGATCCGTGAACAGCCTCAGATATCCGGTCCAATGCCATCCGTGAACGGCTCAGATATCAGGTCCAATTCGATCCGTGAACAGCTCAGATATCCGGTCCAATTCGATCCGTGAACGGCTCAGATATCCGGTCCAATTCGATCCGTGAACCCCTCGGATATCCGGTCCCATCCTATCCATGAACGGCTCAGATATCCGGTCCAATTCGATCCGTGAACGGCTCAGATATCCGATCAATTCGATCCGTGAACAGCTCAGATATCCGGTCCAATTCGATCCATGAACGGCTCAGATATCCGGTCAAATTCGATCCGTGAACGGCTCGGATATCCGGTCCAATTCGATCCGTGAACGGCTCCGATATCGGTTCCAATTCGATCCGTGAACGCCTCGGATATCCGGTCCAATTCGATCCGTGAACGGCTCGGATATCCGCTTCAACATCCGGCCCATGACGAATTCTAAAGTAATGCACAGCTGTGTCACACAAAACGTATACACGCCACACAGGCTTTGGGACAAGGCCCCGAGTCCAAAGCAATGTAAACAATACTTCATGGGTAATGGATGTTTTATTAGGTGAAACTCCTGAGTTTGTATTTACTTGAAACAGGTTCTTGTCTGGATACGTTCATCCGGTCGTCAATGCCTCCTGCAGGCATACAGCAGGGTCTTGGGCCACGCAGAGTCAAGTACACTCCTGGAGTGCAAAGACAGTGCTGGTCAGAACAGTAGCATTTCCTCATGAAGTAATTCGGATAGGGGTGCGGATTTATATCTCTTTGGGGTGCCTGGGAAAACCCAAATGGGGGGTTTCCCTTTCACCCCTAATGAAACGCCCGAATTAGTGTTAAAATTTTTCACATTTTTTATAATTATTCTAATGACTTCTAAATGGTTTTGTGCTGCAACAGGCTCGAGGGAGGCTACAACACGCTTTATATTATCACATCACTTTTAAAATGGTGGTCATTGACATCCTCTCAAATTTGAGCACCCCAAATAATTTTCGAAACCCACACCCTTGAATTCAGAACAGGAAAGGTAAAAGGTTGAAATCTATATTTCTTTGAACTCCTTGTGCAAGGCCTGTGATAAGAACTGGCGAGTAAGCATTTGTCACTAGGACACTGGACGGGGACCCTGGTAGGCCCCTAAGATCTCAGAAACTAGAGGGCGCAGAAAAAAACGACGTTTAGGAAATGGGTGGGAGTTATAGTGGTTTATATCATGACCAATTTTTATTGAACTAGATCAATATTTGCAAGGTCAAACGAGGTAATAAAGTTCAAATCTTGGCCAGGCTGGGGACCGAGTGGAAAATACCGTGATTATGCGGAAAAACGGCGGGAATAATCTACAGGCGGACTAGGATCATAGAGGAAAGGTCATAAATAATTTTACCTACAGTTTTGGGGTCAAGGTTGTTCAAGGTCATTGACCTATAAGGTCACAATATAGTATACTACTTATAATGTACAATATGACTAGCACTATAGCAACTGTTTGCGGGAAATAAGGATTGACATTCCTCAACGACCTTTGGCTTTGACCTTTGGCCTTGACCTTTGGATTGAGGTACCGTAACTATAACGTCATAGCTTAATGTACGTCAGACCGGGTTACGCCATTTGACCGGAAACACTGAGGTCAGTGACCTTGGAATTTGAGATATTGCTTTCAACTGTGACCTTATACCTTGACCTTGGCATATCACCCCAGTTATATGACGTTATGACGTCACCACTCGGTCTACAATGCAAGTGAACTGGTCCGACCGCGCGATTACGGCGATCCCAAAGAGCAGGTCTGACTTTGAAAGCCTATAAGACAAAATAATGTCACCGATTTTCAAAAAATTTTCATCAGTCGACGCGCTATTAAATTCTGTTAAATGTGGCAAAGTATTGTTTTTTGGCTAGGAGTGTTTCCCCGACCACCTTGGAAAACAAGTGGGGGGCCTCCGAGGCCCCTCTCCAGTGCGCGTGATAATGGTTAGCACAGGAAATGCCCACCTCCTCCCAATGATTTTCCTCAAAGAAAATGCCCTGCTGCAAACGCACCATATGCATATGGAGATACATAGTAAGTAAGCGGAGTAATGTTGGTGGCAGCATTATTATGGTAAGTTTTGAAGTGGTGTTGAAAATGACCATTTTCTGCCAAGTTATTATTTTTCATTTTATGCCTAAATTAATATTGAAAGAATAAACACAATGGAGCTTTCGACGTCACGTCATCATCAGCTATGACACATTTTTTAGTACCAAATTCAAAAAAGACTATCAAACGCTTAGGAGCAACCACTTCTTCTTCCTGCAAAAATATATAGACCGGTTTACAGTACAAAAACACACATTCGCACACAGTATACATATATATATATATATATATATATATATATATATATATATATATATATATATATATATATATATATATATATATATATATATATATATATATATATATATCTTGCATCACATGACCAACTACAAATTTTGAGGTGACATGTGGATGATAGGCCAAGAAGCTGACATGGTGTTCATTTTGGGTACAAGATCGCGTATAAAAATTGATTCCTTGATTTTAGTTTCTGCGACGTCCAGGTTAACACTTAAAATTTCGATCAGAAATAGGGAGTTAATTTCATCAACACTTAGGTCTTTATGATAGTATAATATGTGGTCGCCGAAGGGCGTGTCCACTGTATGTAGGCGAGCATCACCTAAATGTTCGTTTAGACGGTAACTAATAGGTCTTTTGTTCTCGCCTACATATGAATGAACATTCCCTAGGCGCTCAAATTTAGTGCAGGTGGACTTATAGAAAACGAGCCGGGTCATACATCTGCCCCGAAGACCACACTCACAAGCATGACAGTGTTTGTTCCCAGCTGGACAGGAAGGAGGCATCAGAGCAGATCGTATCAGTTTTTGTTTTAGGGGTAGTCCAGAAGTCCAGGATATGTGGATGGGTAATTTTGAGGCTCTGATGATTCCTTGTATCCGTTTAGACAGTGTATCATTAACGAACGGCAGGCGCATGTAAATTAAATCAGTACGACTTTGTTTGTTACTGCAGGGGCTATTGTGCGACTTAAGAGTTTTACAATCATTTGATGCAAAATTCCTTGTACATGATCGTATGGTGCTGGTGATGAGCTTTTGAGGGTAACCATTGAGCGAGAACAGTCTAGCTATTTGTTCTATGCTACGTTCTTTAGTACTGTGTCGGATGGACAGCGGATGGCTCTAGTTATCTGTTGTGAAAATGTTTCACTCGGCTGTGATTAAGTTTTAGTGGTAAGACCTCGTCGCGCCATTATATGATGAAAAGATGTTGGTTCCTCTTTCTTCTATATTGCCTCGCGTTGTGTAAAGGCAGGTTATAGCAGCGATGAATATAAGTCCAACAGGTATTAAAGCAGTCGGTCTTCACTCGGAATGGCAGCGCCAATTAATATACGTAGAGGTGTCGAATAAGAATACGCGTCGCTACAGATCACTCACTCTCTGAGCGTGATTCACGGTGACCTAGCCTAATCCAGCGTGACCTGGCGTGGTCTGATGCTGTCTGACGCGATGCCGACCGTTGCCGGCGCCTGACTGCAGAGGTCCGCTGGTGAAGACGGTTCTAAGCGCACTCCCCCGAGACAACAGCGGGTAGCCAGTTACATATGTCCATCTCACCGAAACAACAGGGCAGTGGACGCCCACCACACACGCCAATGAAATCACTGGATTTGTGAAAAAGATAGACGTCACAGCAACGTCAGAAACTGATGAAAGTTTTCATCAGGCAACTGTAGAAGCACCGGGTTACAGAAGTCATACGCATGACATCACCTGCCTGGGCCGTCGCTCGCTGTGCCAGAGCACTGGACACCGGATGCAAAGTCATCAAAACGCGGCGCGGCCGACGTCTCGGGCCAGCTCTGGGCCGTGGCAGCGGGGTGGCTCGCCACACCATGCATTCATGACTACATGCTATGAATATTGAAGTAACTTAGTTAGAACTGTAACAGGTGAAATATGTTGTGGAAATTAGCATAATTAGGTGTCATTATTAATTTTTGTTACATCACATCGCGAGGTCCTTAAATGAGATTTTGGTTTTAAATCATCCAAAATCTTCGTTTGTACGATTACACAATAATATGGTTCACTCGTCATTCGGATACTTGCTCGAACATACACACGTCACATATATCACTTTCCATCATACACTAGATCCATGAACGTGTCTCTGGAATCACTATTTTCACTGATGTCCATGATTGGTGCTTGAACCGAAGGTGATGCTTTTGGAGAGGATCGAAAGGTTTCCAGACGTTTCCGCCTGAGGTTACAGTTTCGTAACCTGGTTGAGAGAGTGGTTAGTGGGAGTATGCATATTAGTATATGTTGAATCATCATTCTTTAGCACACAAGCAGATGAGTTTCTATACTGAAAACCAACTTAAACTAACATCTTTATACGACAAGTAGATGCGTTTGACCCGTTGTCAAACCTAAACTCATGCTATAATAAAATCATTTTCGCTGCAACCATCAAGGTCCTGATACGTCACCTTACGGTAACCAAATGGTTCTTTATCATAACCATTTTGGTCCAGATTACATACATTTTACTCTCCGGTAAAGTAGACTAACTGATTGCACAAAACTGATTGTGATGTCAGTAACATGACTTGATTCTCTTACGTTATTTCTACTCATTTCACTTTCCAGTGAAGTACACTTTGCTATCTCCATAACACAATTCTTACTTTAACAACATGGCGACCATATTGTTCATATTTTGACTGAACATCTTGAACAGATCCATCTTTTGTTCAGCACTTAGTGAAGAACTGCTTGTCTCCACGTTTTCCTTCTTATCCTTACTTGCAATATTTACATTACTTACATCTGTACAATCCAGATCCGATATTTCGGAATCTGAGGTAAAATCCTCTGCAAGGATTTTATCAGGGGGACAATCACTGTCAGAATCTGATTCACGGTCACGCTTGACTGGTACAATTTCATCCATACCTGCTTCTTCATCCGAATCCACTGTTTCACATGCCCGTTTAGATTCAGGCAAAGGAGATTCTAAAGTGCGTTTTGCACAAGCTGTTTTCTCTTCTTTAATTTGTTTTGCCAATTTAGCCAACGGAATGTTGTCTTCTTCGTCTGAGAAAGAGTTATTCATTCGCTTTGCCAGCCTAGATAGCGGAATGTCATCCTCGTTATCGGATGAAATGTTCGTTTTTGGTGAGCCAGAACATGGGTTAAGTTGAGGGTCAGATGATTTTAGCTCCGAATGTTCTACTGACACAGATGAATCATCTTCATCTTCATAGTACGCAAATTTTGAAGCACGCACAGGCTGAGTTCTCAATGGGATCCTTGACTTCATTTTTCTTCATGTTTTCTATTGATATGGGTCGGATCATTGGAAACATTACACCAAGGGGTGTTAGGATCTGCGAGTCTCAGATTTTGAGCGTTAACTGTTTTTGTTCCTCCTTCAAGCTGATGCTTAATGACGAAAGTGACGTCACTAAGTGCTTTCACCACACGGTAGTAGGGTTTCCAATGGGAGGTTAATTTTGTAGTGGAGCCAGGAGCAGTGGAGGGATCGCGGAAATATACCATATCACCGACTTTAAATTTCACGGGTTTTGACTTTCTATCGTAATACATCTTGTTCTTTTCATGCCCTAGAGCCAAATTATGACGTACTTCATGATAAGCACGGCTGAGATTTTCAAGCATGGCGGGAAGGTACTCTTCACCTAGATATTTGTACTTCGGTGACAGTAACGTGTCCATGGGAAGTACGGGATCGCGGCCATGTAAAATGTAAAATGGGCTGTGTTTCGTGGTTTCATTTTTAGCGGTCCGATATGCTGAAAGTACTGATGAAAGTTTGGTATCCCAATCACGTTGATTTCTACTCACTAATTTAGCTAGCATGTCGTTTTGCACACGGTGATGCTTTTCACACCGTCCGTTTGACTGAGGATGGTACACTGAGGTTCTGATGTGTTTGATGTTGAAAAAGGCCGAAATTTGATCAATGACTACATTGCAAAATTCTGTGCCATTATCTGACACTATGACACGAGGGCAGGAGTGTCTGGGAATGATGTGCTCTATGAGAACCTGAGCTACAGTTTCTGCACTTTTTGAGTCAGTTGCAAATGATTCAGGCCAGCCAGAAAACAAATCGACAATGTTGATTATGAAACGGTTTCCGTTGTAACTTTCAGGGAATGGTCCACATGTATCAATTGCAATCATTTCAAATGGGTATTTTGGAATCTGCATGTCCTGAAGGGGTGGTCTTTGTTTCTTGAGCTTTCTCATGTTACATGCCACACAGATTTTGAGATGGTTTACTACATCACGGTACATTCCTGACCAATAGTAACGAGACCTAAGTTTGTCATATGTTTTATCTATGCCCAAATGTCCACCAAAATATCCAGAGTGAATTTCCTCTACTAATGGTTTCTGAAGAAACTTGGGTATACAAATCTGAAGTCCAGGATGAGGGTTGCATTTTGATGTGTCTGAAATACGATACAGAATGTTGTCCAAAACCATATAATGTTTGAATGCGTCCTGATAATTCGGATCTTCTGGATTTTGCAGGATCTGTATGATCCTTTGAATATACTCGTCTTCACTTTGAAGAGTTTCGAGATCTGGGTGCTTTTCTAAGAACTCTTTGAACTTCTCCTTGTGATCGGCTTTCTCATCAGTCGGGCAAGGTTCGACTGTTGGATCCAGTTGCACTGGAGGTGCATGATCAGAATCAATAATGTTGACCTCGTTCGGAGGTTCTAGCCTGGAAAAGACTATCAGCCACTATGTTTTGACGACCAGTGACGTACTTAATATCGCAGCCATATTCATCCAGAATGATGGCCCAACGCTGAATGCGTGGATTTCGCATCTCAGCAGTAAACAAATGCTTCAGGGGCTTGTGTTCCGTCATGATTGTGAATTTTGAGCCAAATAGATAAGGACGTAATTTCTGAACAGCATACACAATAGCATACGCTTCTTTCTCGATGATTGGCCAATTTTGCTGAGTTTTACTAAGCTGATGGGACAGGTATTGGATTACACGCTCACCTTGTTCATCCGTTTCTTGAACGAGGGCAGCCCCGATTGAGTGATTTGAGCTGTCCGTGTATAATCTGTACGGCTTGTTTGTGTCAGGATAAGCCAAAATGGGGGCTTCAGTGAGGACAATTCTCAAAGATTCGAACGCTTCTTGACATTCATCTGTCCAAATGAAACGAGCATGTTTCTTTGTGAGTTCAGTGAGGGGTTTTGCAATTTTTGCAAAGTTTGGAATGAAACGTCGGTAGTAGGAGCACATGCCAATGAAAGAACGCACACCCTTCACGGTAGTTGGAGGTGATAGATTTCGTATGACTTCGACTTTTGACGGGTCAGGCTGAATGCCACTGGCCGACACGATGTGGCCCAAGTACTTGACTTCTTGTTTCAGAAAGTCACACTTTGACATTTTCAATTTTAGGCCAGCCTGGCGAAGCCTGCTGAAGACTTCTTCAATGTGCTCTAGGTGCTCTTCAAATGTCTTTGAGAAGATTATGACGTCATCTAGGTGTGCCAAAGCGTACTTATGCTGAATTCCGTGCAGAACCTTGTTCATTAGCTCAGAGAACAGTCCTGGAGCGTTTGTGAGACCGAATGGAAGACAATTAAATTCAAAGAGTCCTAGGAAGCATGTAAATGCGGTTCTATCTATAGAATCTTGGTCAGCCATAGCAATTTGCCAATATCCACTTTTGAGGTCAAGAGAGGTGAAGTATTTCGATCCTTCAAGGGATGCCAAGATGTCATCGATGCGTGGAAGCGGATAGCTGTTTTTGACAGTCACTTGATTGAGTTTTCGGTAATCTACACAGTAACGTTTTCCTCCATCTTTCTTCTCGACAATGACGATTGGACTAGCCCACGGGCTCTGACTGGGTTGGATCACACCTGCTTTCAGAAGCTCATTGAGGTGATCCTCTACCATCTGACGTTGACTGAATGGGAGGCGATAGGGTCGTTGTTTGATAGGAGGGTGATTTCCTGTGTCAATTTTCATTTTCACAAGGTCCGTTCGACCGAGATCGGTTTCACTTTTCGCAAAGAGATCCGAGTTTCGTTCGATAAGTAGTTTGATCAGCTTTTTCTGGCTCTCAGGCACGTGAGAGAGATCAGCTGTTTGGATTTTCATCGCAGGATCCAGATCAGGATGTGAACTTTCTTGGGGTTGTTCATTGGGTGTACTTTCCTGAATGCTATTGATCTCTGACGTCTCTACTACTTCGGCAAGTCCAATGACCTGGCGAGGCGGAAGAGTATAGTCACGAGTGGTCGTATTGACGATCACTGCTGGTAAGTGACCTTTTTGGTTTGGGCGGCTCACTGAGTTTAGTACCAAGAGTCCTGGTTCCTCACAGAAATATGGGGTGTTGTTCAGTGGCTGCACTGTACAGTCCTGATCGATGAGTTGGACTCTGTTGATGTACGCAGGTACTTCAACATATGACTGCGCTGGGATGGTAGTTTTCTCAGGCAGCCTCACCAATGAGGTGATGGACTGACAGTTGAGGCGTTGTGGTCTCAGTGGGATGACATTGTTGTGGATGTTCATGGTTTTCTTTCCAAAATCAAGTTTTACACCAAACTCACTGAGAAAGTCATTTCCCAAGATGCATGAGTGTCTGAGACCTTTCACAATTTGAAACTTGAATTTTCTGCAGAATTTTGAGACTTCTACTGGCAGTTGCGCTGTTCCAAAATTTTTAACTTGTGACCAGTTACTGACTCGAGAGGGGCACAATTTGTTGTGAAGTCAGAGACATGTTTTGAACAGATTTTGTCAAAGAATTCTTTTGAAACGATCGAAATGTCGGCTCCAGTGTCGACAAGGGTATAGGCTTTTCGATTTCCAAGATATGTCCAGCACATAGGAGTGTCCTGTTTGATGTAGATTCTAGCAATATTGTCCCTAGGACCATCGGGATCAGGGGTTTCCAACTGTTCGGTCCTGGTAACAGAAGGACATCTTAGTTTTCCGACTGTTGTTGGGCAGCTAAGTTAGCTTGTTTCGCCCTGCACACTCGCTGAGTGTGTCCAACTTTTTGGCAGAACGCACAGATCGGGCGACCGTCTGGTGTCCATTGATATCTTTGAGGGGGCTGGTTTGGCTCTGTCCCCGGCTGAAAAGCTTGTTGGTGCTGACATGGGGCTCTTGGAGGCTGACTCTGAGGTCGCCTCTGCCACTGGTTGGGGCGTTGTTGCCTTTGGAATGGGCGTTGGTTCTGGGGTTGCGCCTGGTATTGGCGTCTTTGCTGGGGATGCGTCTGGTTTGATGGCTGATACGTAGGGTTGGTTTTCTGATTTTTCACAACATTTTTGGTCAGTTTATCTAGTTTTGATCCAACATCTGACAAACATTTCTCCAATTTCTCTATCCTGTCGTTTTGGGAGTCGTTACGAACCACATCAATTTCCATGGGCTCCTCAGTATCGAGTTTTCCTCTGCAAAATTCGAAAGTCCTGTCGGTTTGCTGTTCTTCACTAGCAAATTTTACTGCATCCTGAAGGGTTGAGAACTTTTTCCGAATGAGGGCTCGGGCGAGGCGATCATCAGCTACGCCTTTTGGAACACTTCTACAAGTGTTCTTTGTGAGTCTGCACTGTTTGGGTCATCAAAGACCTCACTTGCAACGTCTTGGAGACGTTCTGAGAAGTTTTGCATCAGCTCACCCTTCTTTTGTCTGATTTTTTGAAGTTTTTCCCTCGCACAGTACGGGTCTTTAAGATCACTGTATCTGTCTCTCAACTGTCTCCTTAGTTCCAGCCACGTGATGGTAGGATTTTGAGTGATCAGTCTGCAGGCAAATTTTCCTGCGGGTCCGCTCAATGTTCTAGTAGCCAGAATTTTCATCCGCTTATCATCGGCTGTACAGGCTATCGAATCCATATCTCTTGCCCAGTCATGAAATTTGTTGGAACTTTCCCCAGAAAATGATCGAACGTGCTGTGTGAGACCTTGGACTCGAATTTCCATCGAAATATCTTTCATTGTTTCAACAAGAGTTTGTTCGGCCATGATTCAAATTATGCAAAATTTCAACACAATATAACAACAGCTTATGAAGATTCAACAGTTAAGGATGGATAAGGAATCACCTTACTTGTAGCTGATGAGATGATGTCAGAAGACTGAAGGCGAAGATGCCAGTTGCCGTTGTTCACCGGTGGATGAACCGGAGATGCTGTCCACACAGTACTGAAAATGTAGAATGCTACGATGAAGAAGATGAAGAATGCTGTAATGAAGCACTCTTAACCTGAAAAAGAAATTGGCTGGAGCAGTAGAACGATGTTCCTGATGTCGGATGAAATGTTGGATGACCACGAAGAACTAGATGAATGATGAGTTGAAGTCCTTGAAGCCTGAAAAAAATGAAGTGCCTTGCAGCCTGAAAAAAAATATCTTGAAGAGTTGAATCTTGAATAAGAAGTGAAGTGACAACTTGAAAAACGAAGAACTTGGGATGGCTGTCGCAGAGAACGGTGATGACCTCTAGTTGAGATGAATCCTGGAACTGATAAACTCGACGATAGAATTGAAGATCTCGATGAACCAGCTTGTAAAGTTGACAGAGAAGGGTTTAAAGATGTTTCCCGGCAGTCCTTGAAGTACTTGTTGGCGAATTTTCGATTTTTCTCGGTGTCCAATTTTATCACGGGTCACGGTGCCAATTTGTCGTGAAAATGTTTCACTCGGCTGTGATTAAGTTTTAGTGGTAAGACCTCGTCGCGCCATTATATGATGAAAAGATGTTGGTTCCTCTTTCTTCTATATTGCCTCGCGTTGTGTAAAGGCAGGTTATAGCAGCGATGAATATAAGTCCAACAGGTATTAAAGCAGTCGGTCTTCACTCGGAATGGCAGCGCCAATTAATATACGTAGAGGTGTCGAATAAGAATACGCGTCGCTACAGATCACTCACTCTCTGTCAACCTATCTTCTACAAGCGTGATTCACGGTGACCTAGCCTAATCCAGCGTGACCTGGCGTGGTCTGATGCTGTCTGACGCGATGCCGACCGTTGCCGGCGCCTGACTGCAGAGGTCCGCTGGTGAAGACGGTTCTAAGCGCACTCCCCCGAGACAACAGCGGGTAGCCAGTTACATATGTCCATCTCACCGAAGCAACAGGGCAGTGGACGCCCACCACACACGCCAATGAAATCACTGGATTTGTGAAAAAGATAGACGTCACAGCAACGTCAGAAACTGATGAAAGTTTTCATCAGGCAACTGTAGAAGCACCGGGTTACAGAAGTCATACGCATGACATCACCTGCCTGGGCCGTCGCTCGCTGTGCCAGAGCACTGGACACCGGATGCAAAGTCATCAAAACGCGGCGCGGCCGACGTCTCGGGCCAGCTCTGGGCCGTGGCAGCGGGGTGGCTCGCCACACCATGCATTCATGACTACATGCTATGAATATTGAAGTAACTTAGTTAGAACTGTAACAGGTGAAATATGTTGTGGAAATTAGCATAATTAGGTGTCATTATTAATTTTTGTTACATCTGTGTATGCAGTATGGATCTTTTGGGTGACATAGGGTGGCCGGAATCAAAAGGAAGGTTGCTGGTGCTGCCATAGGTTTCACGTAGAGTTCAGTAGAATAAAAACTATGTTCTATTGTGATAAGGGTATCTAAGAAAGCTATAGTGCCTGGGTCTTGTGCGTATTCCATGGTGAATTTTATGGCAGGATTGTGGGAGTTCCATTGATTGAAAACGCTTTATAATGAGTCAAACCCATGTGTCCACACTCCCCATATATCATCAATGTAGCGGACATGAAAGATTAGATTCAGAGGCAGTCCCGCCATGAAGGTAGTTTCCAGCCTATGCATGAAAGCAACAGGCACAGGAGGTGCTATTCTGTTACCAATTAGTCCTGTTGTTTGTTGGTAGTATTTCTCCCCAAATCGTACAAAACTATTCTGAAGTACATGACTTATTAGCGTGCGAAGATTTGTGATGGATATGCCGAAAATGTTTATTTGGTCTGCATTGCTTACAATTCAGGACATCGTTGCGTCTATACCTTCTTGAATGGGAATACTACCGTATAGGTTAACCACATCAAATGAGAAGACAACACTTTTCGGGGGAGATGATGCGGAAACATAGTTCTAAGTCTGTTTAGAAAGTTGTCTGTGTTTTGTAGATGTGTTGGAACAAATTTGAGAATTTGAGAAGGGATACTTTGTAGCAGCCACGATAACTTGTCTAGGGGTTACCGCAGGCAAAGACTATAGGACGGAGTGGGTTTGAAGGCTTGTGTGTTTTTGGAAGCCCATAAAACTCCGCCGTCCGGCAATATTGGAATAGAAGGCGGCGAAGGCATTCCTCTGGAAGGGCAGTTGTTTAGGGTTTCTTCATAAGTCGTTTTGTTTCCGCTTCTAGCTTAGTGGTGGGATTGTTTTGTATATGTTTATAACCTTCAACTATATCCTCGGCTTGTTTGATGTACTTTTCTTTGTTCATGATAACCAAGCTCTTGCACTTATCCGACCTTTTTGTGATAGTAGTGCTATCATTAGAGAGGGCACTTAGATCTCTACGTTGTGCCGTAGAGATGTTATGTTTTATTGTTGTGTTGTTATGGCGGTAAGCTTTCATAATTATAGTTCTAGTCTCCCCCAGGTGAAGTGCCGTATGCTTCGATGGCTTAGGTGGCTGGGAGGCATCAGAGTCAGGGAAGAAAGGTTCTGGCAACGGGGGCTTATCACATGGTTGAGACGTGCCCGTATCAGGTTGAAGTTGGCTGTTGGTATTTATCTGGTTTGCTTCTGTCTGTTTTTTTTATTGAAAGAAATATTTTCATTTATACCCGTAGCATGCTCTCTCAATTCCGACATCGACGTCACTTAGAAGAGATGTTGAGATATTTGTGGTCGTGGTGAAGTTGGGACCCTTTTCCAGTATTTGTACCAGTGATGGCTTATGTCCGTTTCCGACAATTTTACGAAACGAGTGGAAGATTGGGCTGGAAGTTCAGGCTGTGTTCTGAACCGAGCCGGCTATTCTTTACTTTTTGATGAGCTAATGCCCCGGTTAAGTGTAGGCTCTAGAAATAGGCTCAGGTAAGCGGAAAATCTGTTCCTGGTCCGGAATCGATTGGTTTCTAGACTGCAGAGTTGTGCGAGTCACGAGTCAGAGTCGGAGTTTAAGTCAAATTCCGACTTATTCGACTCTGAGTTGAGTTCAGTTGAGTCAAAAAAATTAGACAAGTGAGTTGAGTTGAGTTGAGTCGGTTCACAACATGTCGATGAGTTGAGTTGAGTTGAGTTGTAGAGACAGCGAGTCAAATGAGTTGACAAAAAAGTTGGCTCAGCAGTTAAACATGTGAAGTAAAAATGTTTGAATTTGGTTGCGAGCCTCCTTTAACCTCCTTTAAATAATGTTTCCCTCCAGCGTTTCAATTGTTTAAATCAAAGTTTCAATTTGTTTCAATATATCAATAATTCTACAGTTCAATTGCTTATTTTAAAGGCTCATCCTGATCCGGTCAGAAGAAATCCCTAGACACAAATAATACATGCACTCGACAAATTAAACAGGTTCCTATCACCGGCCTTGTCTTAAACATTTGAAGTGGTGGAACGCACTACAAAATACATTTCAAATCTCTCAAAAACTTCTCATCTTCAATATTTAAAATTACTTCTTTACTTCACGCTCTGCAACAACAACACACGTCGTCGCTGTTTGTTGTCGTCAGTAGTGGTCGACTGAGAATAGTGTGCGCCATTGCTGTCTTTGAAGAACAAATTCAACCAAGTGTGGGCTCAAGCTTAGGTAGCTCCAGGGCGAAAAGTATAAGTGTCACCTGATAGTTTATACAGTGATGCAAATATTTGTCAAACTACATATGATATTGTTTCTTGTGTCTCAAATGCGCCGTCTGCTGCCGCTCTTTTCATTGTGCCTATTCATAGCTGTTACTGCTAAATGCATGAAAAATTGGACCCTTGATTGGACAGAAACGTTGAGACACCTTTGTCGTAAGAATCAGAGGAATTATTTTACGCTACTGTTTTTGTCTGATCAGAGTTCCTTGCTTGGCGTCTGTGGTGTTTTATTTGGAAAGCTATACATAAGCAATTTTCTATGAAATCGTGCTTCAAGTTTGAAGAACGATAGGTATGTACACGTTGTATGTATTGAAGGTTCTTAAGCTCAAAATTGGATTGGGCTTAAAATATGAATATATCAAAATCCTACACGTTGATAGATTTTTTTCTACTGTCCTTTGTCATATATGGTATACTTTTTCTTAGGGTTTGCTGTAGTTCTTAGAATTAGCGATTGCGGCTAGGTACTCTAGTAAGTATTGCTCAAATTTTTCTTTAACTCATGGCATATTAATGTTCATTTATAGAGATTACCTAGCATCGTTCTCTAACAGAAAAAATACTTATACCATCCCTACAAATACAGTTAATATCATGTGTTTTAGCTTGGACCTTTTTTGACAGTATGCAGGCTCAATTTGTTGCCTGTGTTGGTGTAACCTTAGCCCTTATAGATTCCTTTCCATTCCATTTACCTAGTTTAATATGCAATGCTCCTTTTAGAAATAGTTGCAATATGTGGTAGTTTTTTGGGCAGTGACAGTCTGGAAGAATTAAAAAGTTATTCATAGTTGCTGGCTAATTGTTAACCAATGTTTGAATGCCAATGAATAAATCTTCCTTCTATTAATCTTCCGTTTCATGTCAGATTTTCTGAACAGTTTTTTTTGCTGGTTTATTGATATATTTCTTAATTTTGTAAATATTATTTATATATTTATCATGTATTTATTTTATTTTAAAAACGAGTCGAAGTTTGAATTGAGTTGAGTCGTTAGATGAGTCAGAGTTGAGTCGGATGGATTAAGCCTTGAGTCGGAGTTGAGTCGACTCACTGAACTCTTGATCATGAATTGAGTTGGAGTTGAGTCAACCGCTCTCAGCACTTGAGTTGAGTTGAGTCGACTCAAGAAATTTCTGAAAAGCACAACTCTGCTAGACTCGCTGGTTTTCTTTCTAAATATCGTCTTCAAAGAGGTCGTCAGACTAGAACACGATTGAATACGACCAGAAATAAATTCTCGCACATATTTGTAAGCTAACTGCCAAACGCTAGAGTACTGACAGGAAAAGCATCTGGATTTCGCAGGTGCTTCCCGGCCGAAAGATGAGCTGACCAAAGAAACATTGTCGGTGGAGATTTGCAGACCAGTAGGGTGGGGCCGAGTATTATTTTGAGATAATCCACCACACATAGTGTTCTGGTGACTTCCAGTTGAGGGTAATCCTTCCCGTGGGACACATCGTGGGGTTAGATGTCTTTTAGGAAAAGAAATGGCTGGGAACAGAAGCCTCCCACCGTTGTGATTGTCTGGGGAAGCTTGGCTGTTTTGCAAAGCTTACGGTTCAAAGCAGTGTGCTTCTGTTGTGAAGACAAAAGCTCTAGTTTCTTAAGAAGCCGCTCTCTGCCTATTTCTAGCTCCCCATTGTAGCTCTAACCCTTGGCAGTCAACTTACAAATATGTGCAAGAGTTTTTTCTGGCCTTATTCAATCGTGTTCCAGTCTGACGACCTCTTTGAAGACGATATTTAGAAAGATAACCAGCGAGTCTAGAAACCAAACGATTCCGGACCAGGAACAGATTTTCCGCTTACCTAAACCTATTCTAGACCCTACACTTATCCGGGGCATTACCTCATCAAAAAGTAAAGAACAGCCGGCTCGGTTAAGAAAACAGCCTGAACTTCCAGCCCAATCTTCCACCCGTTGGGTAAACTTGTCGGAAACGGATATTAGCCCATCACTGGCACATACTGGAAAAGGATCCCAACTTCACCATGACTAGAACTATCTCAACATCTCTTCTAAGTGACGTCGAGGTCGGGATTGAGAGAGCATTCTACGGGTATAAATGAAAATATTTCTTTCAATCAAAGAAAACAAACAGAAACAAACCAGACAAACACCAACAGCCAACTTCAACCTGATACGGGCACGTCTCAACCATGTCATAAGCCCCCGTTGCCAGAACCTTTCTTCCCTGACTCTGATGGCTCCCAGCCACCAAGCATCGAAGCATACGGCACTTCACCTGGAGGAGACTAGAACGATCATTATGAAAGCTTACCGCCATAACAACACAACAATAAAACATGACATCTCTACAGCACAACGTAGAGATCTGAAGGCCCTCTCTAATGATAACACTACTATCATAAAAAGGTCGGATAAGTGCAAGAGCTTGGTTATCATGAACAAAGAAAAGGACATCAAACAAGCCGAGGATATAGTTGAAGGTTATAAGCATATACAAAAGAATCCCACCACTAAACTAGAAGCAGAAACAAAACGACTCACGAAGAAAACCCTAAACGATTGCCTTCCAGAGAAATGCCTTCGCCGCCTTCTACCACAATATTGCCGGACGGCGTAGTTTTATGGGCTTCCAAAAACACACAAGCCTTCAAACTCACTCCGTCCTATAGTCTTTGCCTGTGGTAACCCCCTAGACAAGTTATCGGAGCTGCTACAATGTTTCCTTTCTCAAATTCTCAAATTTGTTCCAACACATCTACAAAACACAGAGAACTTTCTAAACGGACTTAGAACTAGGTTTCCGCATCATCTCTCCCGAAAAGTGTTGTCTTCTCATTTGATGTGGTTAACCTATACGGTAGTATTCCCATTCAAGAAGGTATAGACGCAACGATGTCCTGAATTGTAAGCAATGCAGACCAAATAAACATTTTCGGCATATCCATCACAAATCTTCGCACGCTAATAAGTCACGTACTTCAGAATAGTTTTGTACGATTTGGGGAGAAATACTACCAACAAACAACAGGACTAATGGGTAACAGAATAGCACCTCCTGTGCCTGTTGCTTTCATGCATAGGCTAGAAACTACCTTCATGACGGGACTGCCTCTGAATCCAATCTTCCATGTCCGCTACATTGATGACATATGGGGAGTGTGGACACATGGGTTTGACTCATTACAAAGCGTTTTCAATCAATGGAGCTCCTACAATTTTGCCATAAAATTCACCATGGAACACGCACAAGACCCAGGCACTAGAGCTTTCTTGGATACCCTTATCACAATAGAACATAGTTTTTATTCTACTGAACTCTACATGAAACCTATGACAGCACCAACAATCCTTCCTTTTAATTCCGCTTACCCTATGTCAACTAAAAGATCCATACTGCATACACAGATAACTAGAGTCATCCGCTGCCCATCCGACAGAGTACTAAAGAACGTAGCATAGAACAAATAGCTAGGCTGTTCTCGCTCAATGTTTACCCTCAAAAGCTCATCCCCAGCACCATACGATCATGTACAAGGAATTTTGCATCAAATGATTGTAAAAGTATTAAGTCGCACAATAGCCCCTACAAGAACATACAAAGTCGTTCTGATGTCATTTGCATGCGCCTGCCGTTCGTTAATGATACACTGTCTAAGCGGATACAAGGAATCACCAGAGCCTCAAAATTACCCATCCACATATCCTGGACTTCTGGAACACCCCTAAAACAAAAACCGATACGATCTGCTCTGATGCCTCCTTCCTGTCCAGCTGGGAGCAAACACTGTCATTCTTGTGAGTGTGGCCTTCGGGGCAAATGTATGGCCCGGCTCGTTGTCTATCAGGCCACCTGCACTAAATTTGAGCGCTTATGGAATGTTCATTCAAATACAGGCGAGAATAAAAGACCCATTAGGTACCGTTTAAACGAACATTTAGGTGATGCTTGCCTACATAGAGTGGACACGCTCTTCGGCAACCACATATTACACTATCATAAAGACCTAAGTGATGATGAAATTAACTCCCTTTTTCGGATCGAAACTTTAAGTGTTAACCGGGACGTCGCAGAAGCTAAAATCAGGGAATCAATTTTTATACGCGATCTTGAACCCAAAATGAACACCATATCAGATTTTTGGCCTATCACCTACAAGTCACATCAAAATTGCTAGTTGATTTTGTGATGCATGATATATATATATATATATATATATATATATATATATATATATATATATAACATATAATTTTTTAGGAAGGAAAATGGCAAAATGTCTAGGATTGATATGTATACTGTGTGTGAATGCGTGTCTTTTTTGTACAGTTAACCGTTCCACATGTTTCTACAGGAAGAAGTGGTTGCTCCTAAGCGTGTGATAGTCTTTTTGAATTGTTGTGCCAACAAAATGTGTCATAGCTGAGGATGACGTGACGTGGAAAGCTCCATTGTATTTATTCTTTCAATATTAATTTAGATATAAAAAACTTGACAGATAATGGTCATTTTTAGCACCAATTTAAAGTTTATCATACATATGGAGATCATGCTTCCAGGCGTCCTGTCTTTTCTGGTGCCTTTTCTGGCCTAGCAGAACGCCACCTACCTGACTAGGTAAAGAAGGACGTACCAGTTTCCATAGAAGAGACTGCTTCTTTTCGTATTACTAGCTTCGGCTGGAGTGCAACTTTTCATACATTTTGTGGTACTGGAGCCCTACCAAAGCTAAACAAGCTCACAAACCCCAAAGCCCCACCGATGGAAGGTCCAGACTAGGAGCCCAGCGCTGAGAATAACAGGGCTCTATATGTTCAACCGGACCCCTCCAGCAGGTGCAAAAAGACGTTTAGTCAACTGGGGCCTCTGCATAAACAGACATTTGGGTAACCGGGGTGACTGCACAGTCAGTGCTCCATCGGGACAATTATAAGCCCCCCCCCACCCCGGCGGCAAGGACAGCCCCCCCCCCTGAGGGCCCGATAGGGCCCCACTGAGGACACGGGCCGTGCGAAGCGTGGCTCGCCCGCACTATGCTCTGTGGCCAAGTTGGAAATTTCACACCATACAGGGCCCTGTTAAGCCCTCTTCATCAATGTATTCTATAACAAGCAGGGCACTTTTTACCCATCAGGGCCCTTTTGGCGCTGTCGCAGGGGCCCTTTTCGGAGCGCCACCCTCCCCTCAGCGAAATCCTGGCTACGCCCCTGCAAGAGATCAGTTTCAGCACGGCCTTGAACAACGTGCACTGCCCAGGGTTGCCAGATGTGGCGAAATTTCGCCAATTTGGCGATTTCGAACCACTGTTGGCGATCGGTTTTTCTTGTTTGGCGATTGGCGATAAAAATAGTCAAATTTGGCGATTTCGGACCTCTGTTGGCGTTTGTTTTATTCAATTTGGCGATTGGTGATACAAGCAGTCACAGTTGGCGATTTCGGACCTCGATTGGTGATCGGTTTACTTTTGTGAATGATTGGTGATAAAATCAGTCAAATTTGGCGGTTTACGCCCGCAAACTTATTGTGTATGTGACACAGAACAATTGTTCTTTCCTAAAAATTCAATTAAAGGTACTGACATTTTAGTTTATCGTTGTACACCATAGCAAGAGAGTCATCCAGAAAATTAGAGGCAGGGGGTGGGTTGCGATATGTTTTGTTCGGTTTTTATCCACATGTTACGCGTAAGGATTAGATAAAGTGATAATAAGCCTAGGGTAGGCCATGATCCGGGGCGTTTCTATAGACATTTAGGAGTGAATGTTAACTTGGGAGGAGAGGGGAGGTAGAGTCGAAAGATTTAAGCACCGCAGTCCCGCAAGAAAAATCCCGCACATTCGCGCGACACCTACAGCGGGACTGAGGGCAGCTTGGGGTGCATTTTGCGGGATTTCAACAGCCTCATGATGTATAAGTAAATTTCAAATCCAGACACAAAGTACAAAAACCCAATCAGAGTAAAGGACATATTGCTTATCTGTGTAGGCACGTTGAGAGTGTAAATGATGCATATTAAGTGAAGCTGCTCTTAAGAGAAATAGGGGCTGATTAACTACTGGTTTAATAAGCGATAGCTTTAATAGACCTTACAATATGCATTATGACACAGCGTGTCATACTTTGACTTAACGAACAGCCAGATTGCAGAACATGGCAGATTTCGACGAGATCTCGTTGGGGCAACCTCGGGGCAAACTTACCGATTTGGGGCAGCTTTTGGTCGAGCTCGGGGCAGAGGGGGGGTTTTTGGGGCAGGTTGTAGTACTTGGGGTAGCAGTCAGTCTGGGTAATCACAGAGGGAAGAAGAAAAACATAAAGAAAAGAAGCGACAAGCATTAGTCAAACTTGCGCTGGAAAAGCTAATTTGTCTCAAAAACGTCATATTTGTCATCAAACGAAGTATGGTTAAAATATACCAGATAAAGGAATTTCTTAATTGACGTAAAGTTCCTGGAAGTGAATTAGAAAATCAGGTAATGGGCGCCTTTCAAAAGTTAAATTTAGAATTATTTTCTTAATTTGTAATCTAAACTTAATTTTAGTTACATAAAACAATCTTAGAACGCAAAATAAAATTTCCCAGTTTTTTATTTCCTCCGCTATTTTTTGATCGCCAAAGGCCGGCTAATCATGCCGATCATGCCAGCCCCCCTCCCTGCCAAAAACGAATGCCGGTCCGTGATTTGACGTCACATGGGCGTAAGAGGATCTTTCTTCGGTTGGTTCTTTTGAAAATATTCCAAATTCTGCGATGCTTTTATGTAAATGTGGGAAAACAAAAGGGAACAAAATGCGTGGAAAAAATTATTATATTTTAATATAATTGTCAATTAAAATATTTTTAATATCATCGATTGATACCGCTTGAAAGCAGGGGCAAATGACGTCACTGGGGCGAAAAGACTTCGCTCTTAAATATAGGTATGTTCCTTTGAGTAAAGGTATCCTTGAAATCGTGCATCATGAAAGCATGATAGCTGCTGCACGCGATGTACGTGAGTTTCTATTGCTTTGGTACGTGGAGCGTCGTGAGTACGTCGTCGTCGTCGGGTCGGATGTACGGTTGTATTTTATTTCTTGGTGTCTCGTTTAAGATGGAGTAAATAAAACTTGTATCAGTAAAAAAATTAATCCCCTCACCTTTGGAGGAGTCTGCCCCAGGGCTAAAAAATCTCCGTCCTACCGTCCTCACCGGCGACCCACAAAACCTTTTTGTTACTTGTCGGGGCGACCAAATCAAGCTCTGCTGGAAGATGAATACTCAGATGGCACCTGTCAGAACGGATTGGTTCTAAAACATCGGCCTTTACCTTTTGATCTCGTCTGTTGCACCCATCTTTCATTTATTGATTTATTGTGCCTCTGTTTTGGGTACCAAAAGCACCAAGCTTCAGACCTGGTACATACGTCACCATTCTGCTCTGCCGCCTGTGGGACGCTGCCATACCCCGTTTATGGCTACGCTGGTTGTCCAGCAGTCATCGGCGCATATCTGCAGTCGACAACCAAATCGTACACAAATAACGTAACATTGCTCAACGGAATAAATCAAAAGAGAGCTATAATACGACCAGAACTGCTGTTATTGATGTTATTTTGTGCAGAAATAATTGTTCTATATGTTCAGTGATGTCAGTCTTACAAAGTATCATAAGTTGAAGAAAAAACCGTTTCGTTATTGTCAAATGCTGCGTTTGAGTAGCTTGGGTGGTTGTCGGGCGGGTTGTCGGACGGCGGCGTAGACGGGTGAAGTGCTAACTCCTGCCGCCAGGGCGATTCCTTCAGAATTCAAATGTGAAATATTGACGGCTGGAGACGCTGGACATTTATTGAGGACGGTGCTTTTCGATATAGCGGGTGGGCAATGATGCAGTGCATACCGGAGGTTAATTTTTCCGGCTCGCGCCCTTTTAAAGTGGGTGAGAAAATAGTGTCAGTCTGGGCATTGTGGCTGAATGAGCACCTACAAACATTCCACGACCAGGCATCCTGGGAAAGCAGTGCTTGAGATCTTCCCAAAGAGCCAGTTTGGAACAGGACTACGTTTTGGTTGGACAATACTTGATGAGCCAGTGCGCGCCTGCTCCGTATTATTCAAATTTGTCGAACAGATTTGCAGACTTCTAACTTGCAAGCTGCATGATATGTCTGTTTTGTAAGTTTGATGTATGATGTATGTTTGATTTTTGTGCAATAGAGACCGCTTCACAGCGCTTGTTTTACTTTCCAGGCTGTGCAGTTAGTCGGTAAACAATTCTTATCTGGAATATTTGTTTGGACAACCAGCAGTCGATATTTGTATTTGGTGGGCGACCACCGAACTGCTTTTTTAGCCCTGGTCTGCCCCAGCAACAAAATTCCTGCCCCAGTTGGGGCAGGCTTTGGGTTGCCCCAAGCGCCTCGTCGAGTCGCCTGCCACGTTCTGTAGACTGGACAAACAGTAGCAACACAGAATGACACAACACAGTGTGGCAAACACTGTGTTATACCACAACCGACCGAACCTTCAAGAGCTCATTCATGAAACCTCGAAAAAATTAAGGTTGCAAAATACCAAGGAAAAACCAAACATATTTTACAAAGCAGTTCGCATCATTGAACACAATGCAATAATATCAAACAAACAAGCAGAACCATAGGCTTAAATTTGTACAATCAGATACAGTGAGTTCTTAACACAGTTTAAGTGTTTCATCTATAATAGTCTGCGAGGTATTATACCTTAGGTTTTTTAGATAATTAGATGGAAAAGGCATGGTTCAAATGGGGCAAAGTTTAGGCAGTATTTAAGGCATGTCCGAATGCCTACATGCCTAAAAATCACGGAACCTAGGGAAGAGAAGATAAAGACAACACAGCTGAGACATAAAATAGCGATAAATTTTAAGTTTTCATTTATAAATTTATACCAGATTTGGGATTTAATCGTCTTTTATTTTTGAGTCTTCACTTCTATGATTTGTTTACGAGGAGAAACGAAGAAGTTTCTGGCGCACAGGTTCCAAATAGTGAAATACAAAGCGATTTTTTGTAATGAGTCCGAACTATTTTATTTGATATTCATTTTAAACTGTTAAGAAACCATTTTGATGTTTTTTTATTTAACATTTCGAAAAAAATTTTCTTTAAAATTTCTTCCAATCTCCCAAAATGGGAAATTAAGGAAACATTTAATTTTCGGTAAAAAGAGAACTATTTGAAAAACAATGATGATTTAGAAAATAGACCTGCTGGACGGATTAAAAACTATTTGAGAACAAATTCTATCCTTTTAGATTCGGTGATGTAAATTTCATAAGACTAAGGTGAAACAACAACCACACATCACATGTCTTATAAGACTATATATATTATATATATATATATATATATATAACGATTGAGCAAAAGGAAAGGTCGCACGGTGGTCGCAAGAAAGAGTCCCTTCCCCCAATGGATCTTAAGACCGCTCGGTGGCATAGTCGGTTGTGGCTGCGTTGGATGGGTTGAAATGGGGTGGGGATTCGCTTTTTCGATTCCTATTTTTCCGCCAGTGCCAGTGCACTGGTGCGTTCAATGAAAAATTCAATAGTGACTACCAAGGTTTATGATATGCTCAATACATATTCTGGCTACCTCAGCTAAAATGACTCGTGCGGAATTCCGGTATTAACCTTCGCCCGGGTGGGGGGGGTCTTTTTAGACCCCCCTCGGGTTTTCCCAAAGTGACCAAAAAATGGCGGCACGCAGCGCCGCCAAACTTGGTCTAGCTGTTCCTTCATCATTTTTACATCTTTCCTGAAAATTTTGGCTCAAGGTCATATCAGGTCAGGTCACCAGGCCAGGTGAAGTGACCTCACCTCAAAAAATACTTAGGACGGCATAACTAAAAGAAGGGTTAATCGATCAAGTTGAAACTCATACCACATATTGGGCCCACCAGGAGCTACAACATTTATTCCAGGATTTTTGATATTGGTGACCTAAGGTCATGTGCAGAGCATGACCTCCCCATTGACAATACATGGGGAAAATCACGAAATGAGCTTTTCTCAGTAAGTATGGATGGAATCAACTTCAAACATCGGTTGCGACTTGCTCTTAGTCCATTTCTGAAGCTGATACCAAAATGTTTTACTTGTGACCTTTAAAAGGTCACCTTAGGTCAAATAAGCATTATTTTGGTGTTTTTCTCTATAAATTTTGAATAAACTAAGATAGAGCTTTTGTTTTGTCACCAAAGTGTTTGTATAGTCACTGGAAGTCAAATGATATACATCATGACTATACCAGGTCAAGTTGGGTCAGACCGTTGACCTGGGTCAGGTCAAATTCTTAAATTTGACCTGGCATAGCAATATTATATATCATTCGATTCGTATTGGCGAGAGGATTGCAATGGTGCATAAACTATGGCTGTATCTTGTTTGGTTTGGAAGCTATTAGCGAAAACGTAAACGCCCTTATGCATGGGTGGCTATGGACATTCCCAAGAATATGCCCAATATTTAGTGACCTGTAGCTCCCTAGGCTTTGACCTGACACGAAAATGAATGACACTATAATGAAAGCGCATCTCAAGAGCTTTCGAATGGTGTTAGAAAAATGTTTCTAGCTATCATAGTTTCTGAGATATAGGAGGTTTTCTTAGTACACCTCATATTAGCGATTTTGACCTATTTTGACCTCTGGTGACCTTGATATTGACCTGACAAGAAAAATGACGGAAGTATTTTCGATATCATTTTCGAAGAGCTTTCGGTTGCCGTTTTGCGCTTTTTTCTAGCTCTCTTAGTTTTTGAGATCGTGGGGGGGTCTTTTTAGCCCCCCCTCCACCAGGGCGAAGGTGGCTCGTACCCGCCACCGGGGCAAGGGTTAAGCGAACGAGGTGTTTTTCTCAGATTCTGATATTTCGGCTTACGATCCTAGGATTTCATCATTGGCGATATCGTGGCGAATTGATATCAGGATTTGGCGAAATTTGGCGAAATGGCGAATCAAATTTGGCGAAAAATCCTATTTTTCATCTGGCAACCCTGGCACTGCCCGCCGGCTTCCGTCTCGGCGTCAGTCTGCTGGCGTAGGCGGCGGCGTGAACAGAAGGACACAGGCAGGCGTGGGGAAATGTCAGATAAGAAGAAACGTTCCCTGTTTTAAAACTATACAAATTGTCAGACAAATGGCGCGCCAAGAACGGCTTCCTTATCCCTTCAAGCTGAAAGCATGCGACGATGAAACCCAGAAAAAGATAGCGCAAGACTTTCTGGGACGCCCCAGTGGTCTCGTTTCTACCAACCACTGGGGCTTCAAACTGTCAGCAACAGTCACCGAGAAAGAAATGGAGGATATCTACAACTACCCACTGGATCCATCTGACATCTGGTTGGTGACTCTTCCCAAGTGTGGGACAACATGGAGCAAAGAAATGATCTGGCTGCTCGCCAACGACCTGGACTACGAAGGCGCCAAGACTCCTCTCATACCAAACAGGTAAATAGCCCTTGGTGTTCCTTTTTCGAGACGGTGGCAGTTCTAATAGCTTCCAAGCATAATTTTGAACACGGGATTTGTTCTCCTCGTTTTCCAAGTGATCAACGAAATAACCTGGTCAATAAGCACTGGAAACGATGTTTCCAAGATGAATGGCTAACCAATCCACTGTGGTATTCTGCTACAGTATCAATATACAACCCACGATGGTGTTTACGTGTGAACAATGGCTTATCACAGCAATACATCTACTCTGTTGCAGGTGGATCTTTATGGATTTCACTCTGCTTAGAGACAAAGAAGCCAATATAAAGTTGGTGGAACCTAACGAGGAACATAAATTCGATGCTAACCCAAACCGACCATCTCCCAAGTTTGTCAAGTCGCATCTTCCTATGTCCGTGAACAACCCGAAATTGCTGGACACCTGTAAGGTCATCTACGTCGCCAGAAATCCAAAGGACGCGTGTGTGTCCTACTATAAACACTGTCAGCTGATGCGACTCCAAGACTATGTAGGAGACATCGAGGTAAGTCACCATCGGATGTGCAAGGTAACTACTTTCGGCTGATCAGAAAGTAAATGAAGAACTTCCCATTCAAAGAAACATCACCTCGCAAAATCGTGGAAAAGCAGTGCCTAGCTCTTATTTGGTTGACGGGTTGCAAACCACCTTTGTTATAGTGGGAAAGTAACTGTGACTGCACCCTCTAAATGGATACAAAGTTAGCTGAAAACACATTTTTGAACACATTTTGAAAAAAGACTTCCACGCTATCTAACACGCCACATTGGAAACATAGGGCATAGCTAGGTGGAAATGCAAAGGCTCGGAAAATTCAAACCAATACTTTTTTATCTTGCATAAGTTTATAAACCATATAGGGAGCTCGACTCAGAAGAAAGCTGCGGGCCAAAATTTGCATGCGCAGTTTTTTCCGTGTTATACTTCTTTATCTTCAATAACTTTTCAGTTTGCAACAAACATCAGCATATAACAACATATCAGCAGCAAATAAATTGGGCTGAAGACAAAAAAGATGAACAATAACAAAACACCCAAGTACTTAACAGCGAAAGATGTGCGTCACACCCCGACAGTGATGCCCCACAACCTGTGTTACGTCATAAGTATCATGCTCGATTTCGCTTTAACCACACGCCCTCCATTCATTAACAGTATAGATGGCATTGTGCGTCATCAATACCTGATCTAGTCACCAAACGTTGTTGTGCAAGTGAACTGCATGTGCCTGATCGCGATAGCTACATATATCCTTCGCATATCCATATCATCCAAGCAGGAAATTAAAACCCAAAACCTATTTCTTGATTAACCATCATCATAGACTGAAAAACTGGCATTCATCAAACCAAAACAATGCAAGAAATCATTGGAAAATGCCTAGTAATATTAAAAATATTTAGGTCATGCCAGTCCAAGGACAATGTCTTCGTAAAATCATAATTTTGATATGCACACACGATTTCTGAACCATAAAATAATGTAATGTATGGGGTACCACCTTGATCCTCTGATCATGGCCGATTAAATGATTATATATATATATATATATATATATATATATATATATATATATATTTAAGCATATTCCATTGAAGATTGTTGCGTTCTTTGCTTTTACCAGTTTCTTTTGAAGTCTTAGTATTTTGTTGATCGTTAATTTAATATTGGACGGAATTGAGTTGATGAGCTCACCAAAGTTCATAAAGTCACAATAAATCGACGTTTCGAATCTATTAGTTGATTCATTATTCAAGATAACATGTAAAAAAACTGTCGCCGGTCGATTGAGTTCCAAGATAAATAAATCGCATTTGGAAAACATTGAGCACATTGCGAGGCGTGTGACTGGCAGAATTAACACTTACAGTACGAAGATTCATTTTGCTATTGTTACGTTAAACACTATCATTATTACATATACCAGTTAGCAATCATTTTGCACACATCATTCAATACAGTTCCCTAACTAAATGAAACAGATACAAGTTTAGGAGTCAATTTGACATCATCAACAATACAACCTGCCTAATTCCCCCATAGTGCCATGGATGTGTGTGTGCTGATCTGTGCATTGATGGATGGTTTATGTCTGTGGATGTAAAGTGCTTCTTTAATGAAGAGTCTGTATGGATCGTTGTGAGTGTCAATGATGAATGTGTTTTCTGCTAGCATTTTGTGTGTGACTTGTGTGTTGTGTGTGTTGGCCATGTGATCCTTGGGTCCCCCTTCTTTGGCGTGTATGGTGAGGCGTTGTGAAAGGGTGGTGGTGGTGGCACCAATGTAGCAAGTGTTACGAGGCCTGCAATCCTCGTGTGGGCATACGAATTGGTATACTACATTGGTGCGGTTCAGTGTCTTTGTTTTGATCGGATTGTTTCGCATAATGAAGTGTTTAGATTTGCTGTTTTGGTAGTATATGTGGACTTTCACTTCCTTGTCGTCCTTAGGCTTAACGTTCTTTTTTATGATGTCCTTTAAGATCTTTTCATCAGTTTTATGCTCTGTGTTCATGAAGTTGCGATAAAACAAATCATGATTTGTTTTTTGTTCGGATGTTTTTTCTCCCTTATCCATATCAAGTTGTTTACGAATTTCTTGATCAATCTCAGTGTTGGTATAACCATTGTTAACCAGCAGCTGTTTAAGTCTACAAAATTCCTGGTGTAGCAGTTCATAAGTGGAGCTGGTTTTTATAGCCCGTCGGATGAAGGCTCTCAAAGCGTTTTTCTTGTATCTAGCTGGGCACTCACTTTTAGCGTTAAGTGTATGACCGATGTTAGTTGGTTTTCTATAGACACTTGTAACATATGAGTTGGGGGTAGCCTCGATGAGTATGTCTAAAAAAGGCAGGCAGTTGCGGCTGTTTTTTTCGTAGGTAAACTTAAGTACCGAGTTTTGTTCTAGTGCCTTAATAATAGTTTCGAGGTGTTGTTGGTTTCGTACTTCTAAGCACATGTCATCAACATATCGGTAGAGCATTGACGGGCATATCTCAGGATCTGAGAACACAACGTTTTCCAGGTGGGCCATGTAAAAGTTTGCAAGGAGTGGTCCGAGCGGTGAGCCCATGGCCACCCCATCTTTTTGTTGGTACAGGGATCCATCTGGACCTCGAAAAGGCGAGTCTGTGGTACATGCGAGAAGCAGTTTTTCCAGAATTGAGGGCGAGAGTGCCAGTGGTTTGAGTCCGTTGCTTTGTCTATTGTAAACTTCATGTTTTATTATATCTATGGTTTCTCTTACTGGTACGTTCGTAAATAGGCTCTCGACATCAATCGAGACAAGTTCGCCCTGCGGTTTTTTTGTTCTTATCAGGTCTAAAAACTCTGCAGATGAGTTTACGATGAACTTGGATGGTAAGAATGGTTTAAGTAGGTTGTTAAGTCTTTTGGCTAGCTTGTATGTGGATGTGCAGACTTGCGATATAATGGGTCGTAAAGGGTTTCCAGTCTTATGTGTTTTAACAGTCCCGTATAAGTAACCAGGCGAGTATTCCCCCTCGATTCTAGCAAAATGAACGTCACCTTTTACTGCATTTGCACTTGCTATTATCCGATTGACTCTTGCCTTATGCTCCTTGGTGGGGTCGCGCCTAATCTTCTGAAATTTTGCACTGTCTGAGAGGAGACTATTTAACTTTGCTGTGTAATCTTCTTTGTCTAAAATAACAAATATTGAAGACTTATCGGCTCTCCGAACTATGATACGATCGTGTTCTCGTAGTTGTTTAGCCGCTTCGCGTAGCTCCTTCGTCAATATTTTACTTTCTGAAGATCCTCTTAGTTTACATCCTTCTCCAATAAGTTCTCCTTTGAGGTTGGGATTTACTGTCACTTTGTTCTCGTTTTCTAGTTTTAGGATGTCCTGATAAAGTAATTCAAGTTCTGTTTGCTTGTTTATAACGTTCCGTTTGGACTGAACGTGACAGTTTAAACCTAAATTGAGAAGCGTATGCTGTGCCTCGGTAAGTTCAACTGAAGACAGGTTCAAGTAGCCTTTCTTTTGTTCAGGTATGTCAGGTATGTATACAAGCTAGCCAAAAGACTTAACAACCTACTTAAACCATTCTTACCATCCAAGTTCATCGTAAACTCATCTGCAGAGTTTTTAGACCTGATAAGAACAAAAAAACCGCAGGGCGAACTTGTCTCGATTGATGTCGAGAGCCTATTTACGAACGTACCAGTAAGAGAAACCATAGATATAATAAAACATGAAGTTTACAATAGACAAAGCAACGGACTCAAACCACTGGCACTCTCGCCCTCAATTCTGGAAAAACTGCTTCTCGCATGTACCACAGACTCGCCTTTTCGAGGTCCAGATGGATCCCTGTACCAACAAAAAGATGGGGTGGCCATGGGCTCACCGCTCGGACCACTCCTTGCAAACTTTTACATGACCCACCTGGAAAACGTTGTGTTCTCAGATCCTGAGATATGCCCGTCAATGCTCTACCGATATGTTGATGACATGTGCTTAGAAGTACGAAACCAACAACACCTCGAAACTATTATTAAGGCACTAGAACAAAACTCGGTACTTAAGTTTACCTACGAAAAAAACAGCCACAACTGCCTGCCTTTTTTAGACATACTCATCGAGGCTACCCCCAACTCATATGTTACAAGTGTCTATAGAAAACCAACTAACATCGGTCATACACTTAACGCTAAAAGTGAGTGCCCAGCTAGATACAAGAAAAACGCTTTGAAAGCATTCATCCGACGGGCTATAAAAACCAGCTCCACTTATGAACTGCTACACCAGGAATTTTGTAGACTTAAACAGCTGCTGGTTAACAATGGTTATACCAACACTGAGATTGATCAAGAAATTCGTAAACAACTTGATATGGATAAGGGAGAAAAAACATCCGAACAAAAAACAAATCATGATTTGTTTTATCGCAACTTCATGAACACAGAGCATAAAACTGATGAAAAGATCTTAAAGGACATCATAAAAAAGAACGTTAAGCCTAAGGACGACAAGGAAGTGAAAGTCCACATATACTACCAAAACAGCAAATCTAAACACTTCATTATGCGAAACAATCCGATCAAAACAAAGACACTGAACCGCACCAATGTAGTATACCAATTCGTATGCCCACACGAGGATTGCAGGCCTCGTAACACTTGCTACATTGGTGCCACCACCACCACCCTTTCACGACGCCTCACCATACACGCCAAAGAAGGGGGACCCAAGGATCACATGGCCAACACACACAACACACAAGTCACACACAAAATGCTAGCAGAAAACACATTCATCATTGACACTCACAACGATCCATACAGACTCTTCATTAAAGAAGCACTTTACATCCACAGACATAAACCATCCATCAATGCACAGATCAGCACACACACATCCATGGCACTATGGGGGAATTAGGCAGGTTGTATTGTTGATGATGTCAAATTGACTCCTAAACTTGTATCTGTTTCATTTAGTTAGGGAACTGTATTGAATGATGTGTGCAAAATGATTGCTAACTGGTATATGTAATAATGATAGTGTTTAACGTAACAATAGCAAAATGAATCTTCGTACTGTAAGTGTTAATTCTGCCAGTCACACGCCTCGCAATGTGCTCAATGTTTTCCAAATGCGATTTATTTATCTTGGAACTCAATCGACCGGCGACAGTTTTTTTACATGTTATCTTGAATAATGAATCAACTAATAGATTCGAAACGTCGATTTATTGTGACTTTATGAACTTTGGTGAGCTCATCAACTCAATTCCGTCCAATATTAAATTAACGATCAACAAAATACTAAGACTTCAAAAGAAACTGGTAAAAGCAAAGAACGCAACAATCTTCAATGGAATATGCTTAAATGAAAATATTTTGCCCAGATATACAGATATATATATATATATATATATATATACATATATTTTTTTAGACAAAGCCCATTGAATTCTATAGCGTGTTTACAATTAATTAACTTCTTCGTTGTTGTCTGGATCTTGTTCACTATTTGTTTAACGTTATTTGATATTGAATCGAAAAAATTTGTAAGTGGTCATAGACTTATTTCAACGCGTTTCGAATATATTATATGTACATTCATTTTCAAGAAATAAGATACAGTGATGCTCAGTTTGTTTTTCTTCTCTGTCAATCTAGTTCGAAAAACACTTTCTTAGATTAAATTCATGAGCTATAAATACATGGAACACTTCCTTATACTTTATTATACTTTATTATATATATATATATATATATATATATATATATATATATATATATATATATATCGCTCTCGCTTAACCCTCGCCCCACCGGGGGCATCGATGGCCCCCCATAAGGTTTTTCGGGGATAGCAAAAAAACGACGAGGCGCAGCACCGCGGTTGAGGGCTCTACCTCTTACTGCATCATTTTCCCATCATCCCTGAAATTTTTACCCCGGGTCACCCAAGGTCAGGTCACCAGACGAGGTCAACCAAGGTCACCTCACTTCAACTTTAGAGCTCTGTAAGAGCTACATTTCAAAGTCGATCGATTTGAAACTTCCTACACTTCATGAACCCTCCAGGGTCTACAAGGTGTATATCCGGGATTTTTCGATTTCATGCCCTGAGGTCAGGTCACGAGGCGACCTCTCCCATTGGAAAAGCATGGGGAAAACCTGTTTCAAGATCTAAAAGCCACAAAAATGATTGCAAATACTCAGACTGCTCAGAACAGCGTTTTTGGACACCCTTTCACGGATCCCAGGGGTCATATTTACCCTTTGACTTTTCCAAGGTCATCCAAGGTCACCAGAGGTCAAAAACAGTATTTTGACAATAACTTTTGACCTAACTAAGCTAGAGCGGTGAAACACACACCATCGTGTTTGTCTTGTCACTGGCTTTCATTTAATATACGGCAAGATCACTTTTTGACCTTTCGTGACCTCAGGTCATATTAGGTCACGAGGTGACCTCTGGAGGTCAAACCACTGGCGGGAGGTCTTTACGTTCCACATAGCGGAAAAATTACTGGCAATTTCCTATCAAACGTACTTTACCAGGCCTCAATAGCTCTAATGACATAGGATTTATGCCCAGTTTGCTTAATCATTGCATATTTGAGTGAAAATAGCCGATCTTGACCTAATTTGACCTCTGGAGGTCAAACCATTGATCTAAGCACTAAAACACGAGAAGTAATTTCTTACTGAATTCACGCGAGCTTTCTATTGCACTTTGCAGATTTGCGCTAACGGCCATATTTTCGGAGTTAGAGGGGGCCATCGATGGCCCCCCGGTGGGGCGAAGGTGGTGCCGGACCCCCGGTGGGGCGCGGGTTAAACCAGTTACTGGTTAAATTTGCATTACCAATCAAATTACCCGCGAATTACATGAAACCTTTCACGCGTGTACTAGTAAATTATGCAAGCGGCAGTACACAGAGACTGTCGTCCAATAATGAGGAGTTGCCGTCGGGCTCTGGATATTCCTAGACCCCCCATCAATCATCACTCTGGACGGATTGCCGGCTGTCGCCTGCTGAAGAGCATTTCTGGCCGCAAATGCTGCGACGTGTGTTGTCCGTAGAACGGTAGCGAAAGGACGTGACTACTAATTAGAAAATGTCGAGTTACTTACTGTATTTTCCAGAAAATATTGTCCATTGAATAGTCTATCGCGGCATTTGCGAATCGAGGATTTTCAATCACGTGGTAAAGAGGGCGAACAGGCGGTGACGCCATCTGGACCAATGGGGATACTTTTTTGGGCGAAACAACCTATTGTGGGGGCGCCAGTACTTACATCCTGAAGGGAAGAGGTGGGAGGAGGGGGCGTCATTCAAGTTGCGCCATCGACCTTTCAGGGTGCCCGTGACCATTTCAGGAGGTTGATTGGGTGGGGGTTAAGTGCCCCCCTGTCTCCTAGATCCACCTTTGTATCGAGGCTTTTAGCTGAGTAAAAGCCCAGTTCCTTGGAAGCTTTGTTCTTTTCTCTGCGGCTGCTGGAGTTTCGATTTCGTAGACGTTTTCTGTCGCACTGAATTGTTTCAGTAGCCAAGGTCTGTCGCAATCCCTGGTTGACGAGTTGGCGGGATTTTTAACGCCAGTTCCATCGTCAAATTACACAGCCTATGACGCTCCTACGCACCTAAGTTAATAATCTGTGCAATATTTTGAGAGGGAGGGCTAGAGTGTTTGACCCACTCCCCAGCAAAGAAGAGCACGACACTAGCTAATATCTGGTTTGCTTGATCCTACTATTGTATACTTAACCTTATGATAAAGTGAGATGTCCATCAAATATTTGATGCAAAATTACCAAACATCATCTTCTAATATTTCCGTATCTGAGCTGTGATGACGTTTCTCAATGACATCATGGCAACAAAATAATGTCAATGCAACTGCAAATCTACCATGAACACGTGCTTTGGAAGGGGCCTCGGAGGTCCCCCTTCCTATTTTCCGAGGTGGCCGGAGAACCACTCGAAGTCGAAAAATGCTACTGAGCCACATTTGAGAGAAGTCAAAGGTGCAATGATTTGTGAGTGAATTTTGAAAATCGGTCAAAGTTTTTTACTTAAAGGCTTTCGAAGTCAGACCTACATTTTCATATCGACACAATCGTGCGGTCGGACCAGTTTGCTTGCTTTAGAGACGGAGTGGTGAGGCAATAACGATATATAAAATTGATTATATGTCAAGGTTACCTTCCATGAAGGTAGAGGTCAAAGGTTAAAGGTCAAGTCCAAGGTCATACCAGCATTTTCAAGGTCATTGGATACAGTGATTCCGGTCAAATGGCGTTACTCGGTCTGACGTATGCACATGATGCTATGAAGTCATAATTAAGGTAAATCAATGTAAAGTTCAAGGTCAAAAGTCAGGGTAAAAGGTAATGGTTAAAGATCAATCCTCATTTTCCGCCCTAGGGTTGTTATAGTGTGTATTATAGGGAGTATGCATACTGTGACGCCATTGGTCAATGACATTGAAGGACCATTACCCCAACATTTAAGGAAATAATATTTGCAACCTTTTCTCTATGGCTTTGGTCCGTCATTAGCAAGTTCCCGCGTTTTTCCGGCCTAATTACAACATTTTCCAGTAGGCACCCAGTACGGCCAATATGCTTTTTTATTTTGTCCAAGTTGTTCCAAGTTGGGTTTTGGAGTTCGAGTCCTGCTCAAGTCATCAGGGACGGATTATGAAGACGCCAACACCACCACCCGAACGAGTAACTCCCACATTGAAGAAGCCACATTAATTCAAGAAGTCAAAATTTACCGTCCCACAAAGCACAGGGACGCTCAGGTCACCCTCTCTCCAGTCAGTTTCCAGTTCACCTAGGTCAGGTGCATACATACATATTGAGCGCCGGAGCGTCTCGGGGGAACCGATCCCATGCTTGCACCTGCAATGCCACTTCATGTTCCAGAGCAGATGGCCGGAGCCAAACGCTCACCAGCTGAGCTACCATTTTACCTTTATGACCTCGTTTGATGTTGAAAATATTGAACTAAGGCAATGAATATTAGCTATAATGTTGATCACTACTGTCCCCACCCAATCCCTAACCTGTGTTTTCTAAGCCTCTTAGTTTCCGAGATCTCAGGAGACATACCAGATCTCCTCCAGTGCACGTTAGTGCCAGACCCCTCGAGAGTGCGGGTATTAATCGAAACACACTTTTGATCGTAACCAGATATGGATGGGAAAAAATTATAACTACCTCACAATAAGCATCATCAAAATATTATCGGCAACGGTTACGAGACAAAAGACAATAATTGTGTTTACAATGGTTAAGCTATGATGTGCTGCGCTCCTTTTAATTGCAAATCTTTACCATGCGTCCCAGTGAAAAAAACATTACTTTGGTTGCAGAAATTCATGGAGCACTTCATGGATGGGACCCTGATTGCGTCACCTTTCATCGAGCACATGGTCGAGGCGTGGAACATGCGGCATCACCCAAACATGTGCTTCCTCTTCTTCGAAGACATGAAGCGGGACTTGAAGTCACAAATCCGCAAGGTCGCCAAGTTCCTGGGCAAGTCGTATTCGGACGAGCAGATTGAGAAGCTTGCGGATCATCTTCACATCGACAACTTCCGCAAAAATCCATTTGTGAATAAAGAATCGTGGAAAGAGATTGGTCTCATGCACAAAGATCGCGGCAACTTCATCCGAAAGGGCCAAGCTGGTGACTGGAAGAACCACTTCACTCCAGAGATGAACGCCAAGTTTGATAAGTGGATGGCTCAAAAGCTGAAGGGGTCCGACATTCCATTTGTGATGGAGCTTGAGAAACAAGAGTGATACTAGCGACCGCTAGCTGGGAGTGGCTTCTAAGTTTTACATCAGGAATTGCAACCCAATTAACTGAAACGTATAACCCTGTGGTGCAGTGAGAGGTCGTCGACGGAGAAAATCAGCGCTCAAAAAGTGGACCAAAGGATGATATGCTCGACCGTATACGCAAACTGCAAAAATACAGTACTGTATAATTTTTTTACAGATACATTTTTTAATGCTTGTCTCATGTGGAAACACCGCAGTGAACAGCGTGACACCGGGTGGTGAACCACAGCACAGATATGTTGAATGCCTGTCATACAGTGACGTGTTTTGAATTTTTGATGATGCTGAGGTGAGAGAGACTGAAAATGTGAGCGTGAATGAGTATATTCCCTCCGTTGCCCCGTCGGGCCAGCAAGCTAGGTGAAACCTGCTGTTCACCAATCTTCAGGGGCAACGGAGAGAAAAAATTATTTTCTCGTGTAGTTTTAGAGCCAAATGTCGTGGTAGAAACAGGGAAAGAAAGACGTCAAGTCTATATGCCTGTCCTCTTTTACATTTTGAAACAGGTGACTCACAAGTCACCTGTTTTGAATTTTGACGGGTGATGATGAGGTGTGAGCGACTGGAGATGAGAGCTTGCTTTTGATTTTTTAATGTGTGTCATGCTTGGAAGCACCACAGTGTGACTCGACACTGGGTGCTAAACCACTGACATGTATGATATGAGTTATTGATAACACTTCGAGGGCGAAAAGGTCCCCGGCCGCAGCCCGCCAATCCGAAACCGGACGGACCCAGATGAGCCAAACCCTTTAGTGTTGGAACATCAGTTGTCCATAACGAGACATCAGTGGTACAAACGATTCCAGCCTCCTCCCAGTCCCCATGGAGAAGGCCCAACGAATCGCAGCCAACGAGACCCAACGCCCCCACGCATACAGCCGCACAGTCATTTATTGGTAGACAATGTTGTAGTGAAATGTATGGCGAGTTTGGTGCATAAGGCCTGAAGGGCCTAACTCATGGCACTGCTCTAAAGAGCATCTTAGGCATTACATGCCACATAAGCACACCGAACGCTATAGTATATGACTCCGACAGTTGGTACGTAAATAAGCCCCAAAAATTATTAACTTGTTTTTGCACTGCATTTCCGAGATGATTTTGACAGCAATACCCGCACATCATATAAGGTATGCCTGTATATATAACTTGCCTCCATTTAGCCTATAAGCCACATGTGTTCGATACTTTAAGAATGTACTAACCTTGCCACACCCATAAAGAAAAATAAGAAAGTAGTTTTTCATTTGGAATACATTGCGGTAGCATCTATATTCTCTAGAATAAGGAATAACACCAAAATGGCGAAACATGCTCTTAACACTAACGCGTCTAGGCTTTATGAACCCCTTCCCTCCAAATGGGCTCTTGATCCCCTGAAGACACTATAACACCCGCACTGGAGGGGGTCTGGCACTAACGCGCACTGGAGGGGGTCTGGTAGGCCCTAAGATCTCAGAAACTAGAGGGCGCAGAAAAAACGACGTTTAGGAAATGGGTGGGAGCTATAGTGGTTTATATCATGACCAATTTTTATTGACCTAGATCAATATTTGCAAGGTCAAACGAGGTAATAAAGTTCAAATCTTGGCCAGGCTGGGGACCGAGTGGAAAATACCGTGATTATGCGGAAAAAGGCGGGAATAATCTAAAGGCGGACTAGGATCATAGAGGAAAGATCATAAATAATTTTACCTACAGTTTTGGGGTCAAGGTTATTCAAGGTCATTGACCTATAAGGTCACAATATAGTATACTACTTATAATGTACAATGTGACTAGCACTATAGCAACTGTTTGCGGGAAATGAGGATTGACATTCCTCAACGACCTTTGGCTTTGACCTTTGGCCTTGACCTTTGGATTGAGGTACCGTAACTATAACGTCATAGCTTAATGTACGTCAGACCGGGTTACACCATTTGACCGGAAACACTGAGGTCAGTGACCTTGGAATTTAAGATATTGCCTTCAACTGTGCCCTTAGACCTTGACCTTGGCATATCAACCCAGTTATATGACGTTATGACGTCACCACTCGGTCTACAATGCAAGTGAACTGGTCCGACCGCGCGATTACGGCGATCCCAAAAAAGCAGGTCTGACTTTGAAAGCCTATAAGACAAAATAATGTCACCGATTTTCAAAAAAAATTTCATCAGTCGACGCGCTATTAAATTCTGTTAAATGTGGCAAAGTATTGTTTTTCGGCTACGAGTGTTTCCCCAGCCACCTTGGAAAAACAGGTGGGGGGCCTCCGAGGCCCCTCTCCAGTGCGCGTGATAATGGTTTGCACAGGAAATGCCCACCTCCTCCCAATGATTTTCCTTAAAGAAAATTCCCTGCTGCAAACGCACCATATGCAAATATGGAGATACGTAGTAAGTAAGCGGAGTAATGTTGGTAGCAGCATTATTATGATAAATTTGAAGTGGTGTTGAAAATGACCATTTTCTGCCAAGTTATTAGTTTTCATTTTATACCTAAATTAATATTGAAAGAATAAACACAATGGAGCTTTCGACGTCACGTCATCATCAGCTATGACACATTTTTTAGCACCAAAATTCAAAAAGACTATCAAACGCTTAGGAGCAACCACTTCTTCTTCCTGCAAAAATATATAGACCGGTCTACAGTACAAAAAACACACATTCACACACCGTATACATGTATATATATATATATATATATATATATATATATATATATATATATATATATATATATATATCTTGCATCATATGACCAACTACAAATTTTGAGGTGACTTCTGGATGATAGGCCAAGAAGCTGACATGGTGTTCATTTTGGGTACAAGATCGCGTATAAAAATTGATTCCTTGATTTTAGTTTCTGCGACGTCCAGGTTAACACTTAAAATTTCGATCAGAAGTAGGGAGTTAATTTCATCAACACTTAGGTCTTTATGATAGTATAATATGTGGTCGCCGAAGGGCGTGTCCACTGTATGTAGGCGAGCATCACCTAAATGTTCGTTTAGACGGTAACTAATAGGTCTTTTGTTCTCGCCTACATATGAATGAACATTCCCTAGGCGCTCAAATTTAGTGCAGGTGGACTTATAGAAAACGAGCCGGGTCATACATCTGCCCCGAAGACCACACTCACAGGCATGACAGTGTTTGTTCCCAGCTGGACAGGAAGAAGGCATCAGAGCAGATTGTATCAGTTTTTGTTTTAGGGGTAGTCCAGAAGTCCAGGATATGTGGATGGGTAATTTTGAGGCTCTGATGATTCCTTGTATCCGTTTAGACAGTGTATCATTAACGAACGGCAAGCGCATGTAAATTAAATCAGTACGACTTTGTTTGTTATTGCAGGGGCTATTGTGCGACTTAAGTTTTACAATCACTTGATGCAAAATTCCTTGTACATGATCGTATGGTGCTGGTGATGAGCTTTTGAGGGTAACCATTGAGCGAAAACATTCTACCTATTTGTTCTATGCTACGTTCTTTAGTACTGTGTCGGATGGGCAGCGGATAGCTCTAGTTATCTGTGTATGCAGTATGGATCTTTTGGTTGACATAGGGTGGCCGGAATCAAAAGGAAGGTTGTTGGTGCTGCCATAGGTTTCACGTAGAGTTCAATAGAATAAAAACTATTTTCTATTGTGATAAGGGTATCTAAGAAAGCTATAGTGCCTGGGTCTTGTGCGTATTGCATGGTGAATTTTATGGCAGGATTGTAGGAGTTCCATTGATTGAAAACGCTTTATAATGAGTCAAACCCATGTGTCCACACTCCCCATATATCATCAATGTAGCGGACATGGAAGATTGGATTCAGAGGCAGTCCCGCCATGAAGGTAGTTTCCAGCCTTTGCATGAAAGCAACAGGTACAGGAGGTGCTATTCTGTTACCAATTAGTCCTGTTGTTTGTTGGTAGTATTTCTCCCCAAATCGTACAAAACTATTTTGAAGTACGTGACTTATTAGCGTGCGAAGATTTGTGATGGATATGCCGAAAAGGTTTATTTGGTCTGCATTGCTTACAATTAAGGACATAGTTGCGTCTATACCTTCTTGAATGGGAATACTACCGTATAGGTTAACCACATCAAATGAGAAAACAACACTTTTCGGGGGAGATGATGCGGAAACCTAGTTCTAAGTCTGTTTAGAAAGTCGTCTGTGTTTTGTAGATGTGTTGGAACAAATTTGAGAATTTGAGAAAGGATACATTGTAGCAGCCACGATAACTTGTCTAGGGGGTTACCGCAGGCAAAGACTATAGGACGGAGTGAGTTTAAAGGCTTGTGTGTTTTTGGAAGCCGATAAACTCCGCCGTCCGGCAATATTGGGATAGAAGGCGGCGAAGGCATTCCTCTGGAAGGGCAGTTGTTTAGGGTTTCTTCATAAGTCGTTTTGTTTCCGCTTCTAGCCTAGTGGTGGGATTGTTTTGTATATGTTTATAACCTTCAACTATATCCTCGGCTTGTTTGATGTACTTTTCTTTGTTTATGATAACCAAGCTCTTGCACTTATCCGACCTTTTATGATAGTAGTGTTACCATTACAGAGGGCACTTAGATCTCTACGTTGTGCCGTAGAGATGTTATGTTTTATTGTTGTGTTGTTATGGCGGTAAGCTTTTATAATTCTAGTTCTAGTCTCCTCCAGGTGAAGTGCCGTATGCTTCGATGCTTGGTGGCTGGAAGACATTAGAGTCAGGGAAGAAAGGTTTGGGCAATGGGGGCTTATCACATGGTGGAGACATGCCCGTATCAGGCTGAGGTTGGCTGTTGGTATTTGTCTGGTTTGTTTCTGTCTGTTTTCTTTGATTGAAAGAAATATTTTCATTTATACCCGTAGAAAGCTCTCTCAATCCCGACCTCGACGTTACTTAGAAGAGATGTTGAGATAGTTCTAGTCATAGTGAAGTTGGGACCCTTTTCCAGTATTTGTGCCAGTGATGGGCTAATATCCGTTTCCGACAAGTTTACCCAACGGGTGGAAGATTGGGCTGGAAGTTCAGGCTGTTTTCTTAACCGAGCCGGCTGTTCTTTACTTTTTGATGAGGTAATGCCCCGGATAAGTGTAGGCTCTAGAATAGGTTTAGATAAGCGGAAAATCTGTTCCTGGTCCGGAATCGATTGGTGTCTAGTCTCACTGGTTATCTTTCTAAATATCGTCTTCAAAGAGGTCGTCAGACTGGAACACGATTGAATAAGGCCAGAAAGAAACTCTCGCACATATTTGTAAGCTAACTGCCAAAGGTTAGAGCTACAAAGGGGAGCTAGAAATGGGCAGAGAGCGGCTTCTTAAGAAACTAGAGCTTTTGTCTTCACAACAGAAGCACACTACTTTGAACCGTAAGCTTTGCAAAACAGCCAAGCTTCCCCAGACAATCACAACGGTGGGAGGCTTCTGTTCCCAGCCATTGTTTTTTTCCTAAAGGGTATCTAACCCCACGGTGTGTCCCACGGGAAGGATTACCCTCAACTGGAAGGCACCAGAACACTATGTGTGGTGGATTATCTCAAAATAATACTCGGCCCCACTCTACTGGTCTGCAAATCTCCACCGACAATGTTTCTTTGGTCAGCTCATCTTTCGGCCGGGAAGCACCTGCGAAATCCAGATGCTTTTCCTGTCAGTACTCTAGCGTTTGGCAGTTAGCTTACAAATATGTGCAAGAATTTCTTTCTGGTCGTATTCAATCATGTTCCAGTCTGCGACCTCTTTGAAGACGATATTTAGAAAGAAAACCAGCGAGTCTAGAAACCAATCGATTACGGACCAAGAACAGATTTTCCGCTTACCTGAGCCTATTTCTAGAGCCTACACTTAACCGGGGCATTAGCTCATCAAAAAGTAAAGAATAGCCGGCTCGGTTGAGAAAACAGCCTGAACTTCCAGCCCAATTTTCCACTCGTTTGGTAAACTTGTCGGAAACGGATATAAGCCATCACTGGTACAAATACTGGAAAAGGGTCCCAACTTCACCACGACTACAAATATCTCAACATCTCTTCTAAGTGACGTCGAGGTCGGGATTGAGAGAGTATTCTACGGGTATAAATGGAAAAATTTATTTCAAACAAAGAAAACAGACAGAAACAAACCAGACAAATACCAACAGCCAACTTCAACCTGATACGGGCACGTCTCAACCATGTAATAAGTCCCCGTTGCCAAAACCATTCTTCCCTGACTCTGATGCCTCCCAGCCACCTAAGCCATCGAAGCATACGGCACTTCACCTGGGGGCGACTAAAACTAAAATTATGAAAGCTTACCGCCATAATAACACAACAATAAAACATAACATCTCTACGGCACAACGTAGAGATCTAAGTGCCCTCTCTAATGATAACACTACTATCATAAAAGGTCGGATAAGTGCAAGAGCTTGGTTATCATAAACAAAGAAAAGTACATCAAACAAGCCGAGGATATAGTTGAAGGTTATAAACATATACAAAACAATCCCACCACTAAGCTAGAAGCGGAAACAAAACGACTCATGAAGAAACCCTAAACAACTGCCCTTCCAGAGGAATGCCTTCGCCGCCTTCTACCCCAATATTGCCGGACGGCGGAGTTTTATCGGCTTCCAAAAACACACAAGCCTTCAAACCCAATCCGTCCTATAGTCTTTGCCTGCGGTAACCCCTAGACAAGCTATCGTGGCTGCTACAATGTATCCTTTCTCAAATCCTCAAATTTGTTCCAACACATCTACAAAACACAGACGACTTTCTAAACCGACTTAGAACTAGGTTTCCGCATCATCTCCCCCCGAAAAGTGTTGTTTTCTCATTTGATGTGGTTAACCTATACGGTAATATTCCCATTCAAGAAGGTAAAGACGCAACGATGTCCTTAATTGAAAGCAATGCAGACCAAATAAACCTTTCAGGCATATCCATCACAAATCTTCGCACACTAATAAGTCACGTACTTCAGAATAGTTTTGTACGATTTGGGAAGAAATACTACCAACAAACAACAGGACTAGCAATGGGTAACAAATAGCACCTCCTGTGCCTGTTGCTTTCATGCATAGGCTGGAAACTACCTTCATGGCGGGACTGCCTCTGAATCCAATCTTCCATGTCCGCTACATTGATGACTTATGGGGAGTGTGGACACTTGGGTTTAACTCATTATAAAGCGTTTTCAATCAATGGAACTCCTACAATCCTGCCATAAAATTCACCATGGAATACGCACAAGACCCAGGCGCTATAGCTTTCTTAGATAACCTTATCACAATAGAACATAGTTTATATATATATATATATATATATATATATATATATATATATATATATATATTTTTAGGAAGGGAAATGGGAAAAAAGTCTAAGGTTGATATGTATACTGTGTGTGAATGTGTGTTTTTGTACTATTAACCGGTCTATATATTTCTGCAGGAAGAAGAAGTGGTTGCTCCTAAGCGTATGATAGTATTTTTGAATTGTTGTGCCAACAAAATGTGTCATAGCTGAGGATGACGTGACGTCGAAAGCTCCATTATGTTTATTCTTTCAATATTAATTTCGATCTAAAAAAGTAACTTGACAGATAATGGTCATTTTTAGCACCACTTCAAAACTTATCATACATATGGAGATCATGCTTCCAGGCGTCCTGTCTTTTCTGGTGCCTTTTCTGGCCTAGCAGAACGCCACCTGCCTGACTAGGCAAAGAAGGACGTACCAACTTCCATAGAAGACACTGTTTCTTTTCCTATTACTAGCTTCGGCTGGGGTGCAACTTTTCATACATTTTGTGGTGCTGGAGCCCTAACAAAGCTAAACAAGCTCACAAACCCCCAAAGACCCACCGATGGAAGGTCCAGACTAGGTGCCCAGCGCTCAGAATAACAGGGCTCTATATGTTCAACCGGACCCCCCCCAGCAGGTGCAAAAAGACGTTTAGTCAACTGGGGCCTCTGCATAAACAGGCATTTGGGTAACCGGGGTGACTTCACAGTCAGTGCTCCATTGCGACAATTATAAGCCCCCCCCCACCCCGACGGCAAGGACAGCCACCCCCCCTCCTGAGGGCCCGATGTGGCCCCACTGAGGACACGGGCCGCACGAAGCGTGGCTCGCCCGCACTATGCTCTGTGGCCAAGTTGGAAATTTCACACCATGCAGGGCCCTGCTAAGCCCTCTTCATCAATGTATTCTGTAACAAGCAGGGCACTTTTTACCCATCAGGGCCCTTTTGGCGCTGTCGCAGGGGTCCTTTTCGGGGCGCCACCCTACCCCTCAGCGAAATCCTGGCTACGCCCCTGCGAGAGATCAGCTTCAGCACGGCCTTGAACAACGTGCACTGCCCGCCGGCTTCCGTCTCGGCGTCAGTCTGCTGGTGTAGGCGGTGGCGTGAGCCGAAGGATACAGGCAGGCGTGGGGAAAGGTCAGATAAGAAGGAACGTTCCCTGTTTGAAAACTATACGAATTGTCAGACAAATGGCGCGCCAAGAACGGCTTCCTTATCCCTTCAAGCTGAAAGCATGCGACGATGAAACCCAGAAAAAGATAGCGCAAGATTTTCTGGGACGCCCCAGTGGTCTCGTTTCTACCAACCACTGGGGCTTCAAACTGTCAGCAACAGTCACCGAGAAAGAGGTGGAGGATGTCTACAACCACCCTCTGGATCCATCCGACATCTGGTTGGTGACTCTTCCCAAGTGTGGGACAACATGGAGCAAAGAAATGATCTGGCTGCTTGCCAACGACCTAGACTACGAAGGCGCCAAGACTCCTCTCATACCAAACAGGTAAATACAGTCCTTGGTGTTCCTTCTTCGAGACGGTGGCAGTTCTAATAGCTTCTAAGCATAATTTTGAACACGGGATTTGTTCGCCTCGTTTTCCAAGTGATCAACGAAATAACTTTGTCAATAAGCACTGGAAACGATGTTTCCAAGATGAATGGCTAACCAATCCACTGTGGTATTCTGCTACAGTATCAATATACAACCCACGATGATTTTTAAGTGTGAACAATGGTTTATCACAGCAATACATCTACTCTGTTGCAGGTGGATCTTTATGGATTTCACTCTGCTTAGAGACAAAGAAGCCAATATAAAGTTGGTGGAACCTAACGAGGAACATAAACTCGATGCTAACCCAAACCGACCATCTCCCAAGTTTGTCAAGTCGCATCTTCCTATGTCCGTGAACAACCCGAAATTGCTGGACACCTGTAAGGTCATCTACGTCGCCAGAAATCCAAAGGACGCGTGTGTGTCCTACTATAAACACTGTCAGCTGATGCGACTCCAAGACTATGTAGGAGACATCGAGGTAAGTCACCATCGAATGTACAAGGTAACTACTTTTGGCTGATCAGAAAGTAAATGAAGAAACTTCCCATTCAAAGAAACATCACCTCGCAAAATCGTGGAAAATCGTTGGAAAATCGTAACCAGCTCTTATTTGGTCGACGGGTTGCAAACCACCTTTGTTATAGTGGGCAAATAACTGTGACTGCACCCTCTAAATAGATACAAAGTTAGCTGAAAACACATTTTTGAGCCATCAATTTTCATAAAAAAAGACTTCCACGCTATCTAACACGCCACATTGGAAACATAGGGCATAGCTAGGTGGAAATGCAAAGGCTCGGAAAATTCAAACCAAAACTTTTTTATCTTGCATAAGTTTATAAACCATATAGGGAGCTCGACTCAGAAGAAAGCTGCGGGTCAATATTTGCATGCACTGTTTTTTTCCGTTTATACTTCTTTATCTTCAATAACTCTTCAGTTTGCAACAAACATCAGCATATAACAACATATCAGCAGCAAATAAATTGGGCTGAAGACAAAAAAGACGAACAATAACAAAACACCCAAGTACTTAACAGCGAAAGATGTGCGTCACACCCCGACAGTGATGCCCCACAACCTGTGTTACGTCATAAGTATCATGCTCGATTTCGCTTTAACCCTATTTCCGTCAGGCTCCCGGCTACCCCTATTTCCGGCAGGGGGCAATATTGGCCCCCCTAAGATCTCGTAATCTAACCGGCCGATTTTGAAAATTCAAAGTGCCATAGATTCCTCTGCTGCTAAACTTTATTTTGAAAAAGAAAATTTCAAAATTTTTATTTTTTAGGAGAAGGTCGTGCAAAATATACAATTTTTGTGTATTTTTTAGATTTTCCATAACCCTTGTCTCTGTTGTACGATTTTCACAAAACTAGTTCAGACTTACAAATAATTGACCCAAAATTTTCATATACTCGAGTTACGCAAAAATTCGAAATTCAATGGCAGTTCCAGGACCAGGACTATGAGGGGAAATATATACAACCTAAAAAGTTTTTGTTACGCGGATTAGAAGCCGTCATATACTGCTTGGCATCTTTGACACATAAAGAAATGAGAAAAAAGTGAAAAACTCATCAGGGGCGGATGCAGTAAGGTAAAACAGTGGGGTAAAATACATACCAACAATATGCGAATGGTATGCATGAGTATATTAGTCCCTCGACTAGTTGAAATTTAATTTCTGATAATTTTTACCCTCCCATGGCAGCTCTGGGAAAGGGGGTGACATAGGCGGATCAAGGACTCGTCGTGGGGGGGTGGGGGTGATTGGAAACACATTTTCAATATACAACGATATTGAGTCGCGGTGGTGATACTGGCTGGAAATATACATTTTGAAAATGTGTAGTGACTGGACACGCCTCTGGTAATCTAGAATTGGGTTATAACTATTTTGAATTTTCATATACCCAATTGTATTCGCCCTGCCACGGCTGTAAGCAGTCTTCTCACTTACTAACGTTTAGTCCTTCTTGATAACATTCCCCCCATTTTGAACTGCTGTAACCGCCCCTGATGAATACAAATAGTGACAATTGTGAATGCACTATCATCTCACATAAAAAATGATATAATAAAACCATATAACTGGTATCAGGATCAGCAGAGACGGCTTCCTTTTACAAAAAAACCCATCGCATACGATGATACTTGGTTTGTGGATAGAACCTCCCCAAAAACCCAGCCATAGCTCCGCCCCTGGTAAATATATAATCTTGAAAATTTCAGAAAACCTGCCTGTACTAGTTTTAGGAAAAGTCAGGAAGTTTCAAAGTTCTATCGCAAGCCGTTTCGGAGATATTCTCGAAAAACCTGAAGGGGGGCAATATTAGCCCCCCCTGCCGGAAATAGGGTTAACCACACGCCCTTCATTCATTAACAGTATAGATGGCATTGTGCGTCATCAATACCTGATCTAGTCACCAAACGTTGTTGTGCAAGTGAACTGCATGTCCCTGATCGCGATAGCTACATATATCCTTCGCATATCCATATCATCCAAGCAGAAAATTAAAACCAAAAACCTATTTCTTGATTAACCATCATCATAGACTGAAAAACTGGCATTCATCAAACCAAAACAATGCAAGAAATGATTGGAAAATGCCTAGTAATATTAAAAATATTTAGGTCATGCCAGTCTAAGGACAATGTCTTCGTAAAATCATAATTTTGATATGCACACACGATTTCTGAACCATAAAATAATGTAATGTATGGGGTACCACCTTGATCCTCTGATCATGGCAGATAAATGATTATATATATATATATATATATATATATATATATATATATATATATATATATATATATATATATATATATATATATATATAGCGACTACTTCGGCAATATATCTTTGTTTAGACAATTACGATTAAAATTAATAGATGAGTCACATTTCGAGAGCTTCTTTTGTTGTTTTTCTATTTTTCGTATCAAGAGTCTTATATCAGGTGGTGTTTGGTAAATCAATGATCCAAAATTCATGCAATTCCGACTAGTTTCAACTGTATTCAAACAATTATTTTCAAGGACTGGACGTCGCTGCTCACAGTTCAAATATTCCTATTTGAAAATTAGATTGATTAGAATGAGCTAAAAAACTAGGACACTTCCATGAGGCAATGGCAAACGTTAACAAGTCACAATGGAATCGTACAAGAATATTGCTTTAAACAATCATTTACTAAATAGGTACAAGTCATTTTCAATCAGACATTTCATACAAGAGACTGTTTTACTCAGCTATACACGAAGCATTTTATATATATATATATATATATATATATATATATATATATATTTAGACTAAGATCATTGAATTCTATAGCGTGTTTACAATTAATTAACTTCTTCGTTGTTTTCTGGATCTTGTTCACTATTTGTTTAACGTTATTTGATATTGAATCGAAAAAATTGTAAGTGGTCGTAGGCTTATTTCAACGCGTTTCGAATATATTATACATTCATTTTCAAGAAATAAGGTACAGTGATGCTCAGTTTGTTTTTCTTCTCTGTCAATCTAGTTCGAAAAAATTTCTTAGATTAAATTCATGAGCTATAAATACATGGAACACTTCCTTATACTTTATTATACTTTATTATATATATATATATATATATATATATATATATATATATATATATATATATATATATATATCGCTCTCGCTTAACCCTCGCCCCACCGGGGGCCATCGATGGCGCCCCTAAGGTTTTTCCGGGATAGCAGAAAAACGACGAGACGCAGCACCGCGGTTGAGGGCTCTACCTCTCACTGCATCATTTTCCCATCATCCCTGAAATTTTTTACCCCGGGTCACCCAAGGTCAGGTCACCAGACCAGGTCAACCAAGGTCACCTCACTTCAACTTTAGAGCTCTGTAAGAGCTACATTTCAAAGTCGATCGATTTGAAACTTCCTACACTTCATGACCCCTCCAGGGTCTACAAGGTGTATATCCAGGATTTTTCGATTTCATGCCCTGATGTCAGGTCACGAGGCGACCTCTCCCATTGGAAAAGCATGGGGAAAACCTGTTTCATGATATAAAAGCCACAAAAATGATTGCAAATACTCAGACTGCTCAGAACAGCGTTTTTGGACCCCCTTTCACGGATCCCAGGGGTCATATTTGCCCTTTGACTTTTCCAAGGTCATCCAAGGTCACCAGAGGTCAAAAACAGTATTTTGACAATAACTTTTGACCTAATTGCACTAGAGCGGTGAAACAAACACCATCGTGTTTGTCTTGTCACTGGCTTGCATTTGATATACAGCAAGGTCACTTTTTGACCTTTCGTGACCTAAGGTCATATTAGGTCACGAGGTGACCTCTGGAGGTCAAACAACTGGCGGGAGGTCTTTACGTTCCACATAGCGGAAAAAGTACTGGAAATTTCCTATCAAATGTACTTTACCAGGCCTCAATAGTTCTAATGACATAAGATTTATGCCCAGTTTGCTTAATCATTGGATATTTGAGTGAAAATAGCCGATTTTGACCTAATTTGACCTCTGGAGGTCAAACCATTGACCTGAGCACTAAAACATGAGAAGTAATTTCTTACTGAATTCACGCGAGCTTTCTATTGCACTTTGCAGATTTGCGCTAACGCCCATATTTTCGGAGTTAGAGGGGGGCCATCGATGGCCCCCGGTGGGGCGAAGGTGGCGCCGGACCCCCGGTGGGGCGCGGGTTAAACCAGTTTACTGGTTAAATTTGGACTACCAATCGAATAACCCGCGAATTACATGAAACCTTTCACGCGTGTACTAGTAAGTTATGTAAGCGGCAGTACACAGAGACTGTCGTCCAATAATGAGGAGTTGCCGTCGGGCTCTGGATATTCCTAGACCTCCCATCTATCCTCACCCTGGACGGATTGCCGGCTGTCGCCTGCTGAAGAGCATTACTGGCCGCAAATGCTGCGACGTGTGTTGTCCGTAGAACGGTAGCAAAAGGACGTGACTACTAATTAGAAAATGTCGAGTCACTTACTGTATTTTCCAGAAAGTATTGTCCATTGAATAGTCTATCGCGGCATTTGCGAATCCAGGATTTTCAATCACGTGGTAAAGAGGGCGAACAGGCGGTGACGCCATCTGGACCAATGGGGATACTTTTTTGGGCGGAACAACCTATTGTGGGGGCGCCAGTACTTACATCCTGAAGGGAAGAGGTGGGAGGAGGGGGCGTCATTCAAGTTGCGCCATCGACCTTTCAGAGTGCCCGTGACCATTTCAGGAGGTTGATTGGGTGGGGGTTAAGTGCCCCCTGTCTCCTGGATCCGCTTATGTATCGAGGCTTTTAGCTGAGTAAAAGCCCAGTTCCTTGGAAGCTTTGTTCTTTTCTCTGCGGCTGCTGGAGTTTCGATTTCGTAGACGTTTTCTGTCGCACTGAATTTTTCAGTAGCCAAGGTCTGTCGCAATCCCTGGTTGACGAGTTGGCGGGATTTTTAACGCCAGTTCCATCGTCAAATTACACAGCCTACGACACTCCTACGCACCTAAGTTAATAATCTGCGCAAGATTTTGAGAGGGAGGGACTAGAGTATTTGACCCACTCCCCACCAAAGAAGAGCACGACACTAGCTAATATCTGGTTTGCTTGATCTTACTATTGTATACTTAACCTTATGATAAAGTGAGATGTCCATCAAATATTTGATGCACAATTAGCAAACATCATCTTCTAATATTTCCGTATCTGAGCTGTGATGACGTTTCTCAATGACATCATGGCAAAAAAATAATGTCAATGCAACTGCAAATCTACCATGAACACGTGCTTTGGAGGAGGCCTCGGAGGTCCCCCTTCCTATTTTCCGAGGTGGCCGGAGAACCACTCGAAGTCGAAAAATGCTACTGAGCCACATTTGAGAGAAGTCAAAGGTGCAATGATTTGTGATTGAATTTTGAAAATCGCTCAAAGTTTTTACTTAGAGGCTTTCGAAGTCAGACCTACATTTTCATATCGACACAATCGTGCGGTCGGACCAGTTTGCTTGCTTTAGAGACGGAGTGGTGAGGCAATAACGATATATAAAATTGATTATATGTCAAGGTTACCTCACATGAAGGTAGAGGTCAAAGGTTAAAGGTCAAGTCCAAGGTCATACCAGCATTTTCAAGGTCATTGGATACAGTGATTCCGGTCAAATGGCGTTGCTCGGTCTGACGTATGTACATGATGCTATGAAGTCATAATTAAGGTAAATCAATGTAAAGTTCAAGGTCAAAGGTCAGGGTTAAAGGTAATGGTTAAAGATCAATCCTCATTTTCCGCCCTAGGGTTGTTATAGTGTGTATTATAGGGAGTATACATACTGTGACGCCATTGGTCAATGACATTGAAGGACCATTACCCCAACATTTAAGGAAATAATATTTGCAACCTTTTCTCTATGGCTTTGGTCCGTCATTAGCAGGTTCCCGCGTTTTTCCGGCCTAATTACAACATTTTCCAGTAGGCAACCAGTACGGCCAATATGCTTTTTTATTTTGTCCAAGTTGTTCCAAGTTGGGTTTTTGGAGTTCGAGTCCTGCTCAAGTCATCAAGGACGGATTATGGAGACGCCAACACCACCACCCGAACGAGTAACTCCCAAATTGAAGAAGCCACATTAATTCAAGAAGTCAAAATTTACCGTCCCACAAAGCACAGGGACGCTCAGGTCACCCTCTCTCCAGTCAGTTTCCAGTTCACCTAGGTCAGGTACATACATACATATTGAGCGCCGGAGCGTCTCGGGGGAACCGATCCCATGCTTGCACCTGCAATGCCACTTCATGTTCCAGAGCAGATGGCCGGAGCCAAACGCTCACCAGCTGAGCTACCATTTTACCTTTATGACCTCGTTTGATGTTGAAAATATTGAACTAAGGCAATGAATATTAGCTATAATGTTGATCACTACTGTCCCCACCCAACCCCTAACCTGTGTTTTCTAAGCCTCTTAGTTTCCGAGATCTCAGGAGACATACCAGATCTCCTCCAGTGCACGTTAGTGCCAGACCCCTCGAGAGTGCGGGTATTAATCGAAACACACTTTTGATCGTAACCAGATATGGGTGGGAAAAAATTATAACTACCTCACAATAAGCATCATCAAAATATTATCGGCAACGGTTACGAGACAAAAGACAATAATAATGTTTACAATGGTTAAGCTATGATGTGCTGCGCTCCTTTTAATTGCAAATGTTTACCATGCGTCCCAGTGAAAAAACATTACTTTGGTTGCAGAAATTCATGGAGCACTTCATGGATGGGACCCTGATTGCGTCACCTTTCATCGAGCACATGATCGAGGCGTGGAACATGCGGCATCACCCAAACATGTGCTTCCTCTTCTTCGAAGACATGAAGCGGGACTTGAAGTCACAAATCCGCAAGGTCGCCAAGTTCCTGGGCAAGTCGTATTCGGACGAGCAGATTGAGAAGCTTGCGGATCATCTTCACATCGACAACTTCCGCAAAAATCCATTTGTGAATAAAGAATCGTGGAAAGAGATTGGTCTCATGCACAAAGATCGCGGCAACTTCATCCGAAAGGGCCAAGCTGGTGACTGGAAGAACCACTTCACTCCAGAGATGAACGCCAAGTTTGATAAGTGGATGGCTCAAAAGCTGAAGGGGTCCGACATTCCATTTGTGATGGAGCTTGAGAAACAAGAGTGATACTAGCGACCGCTAGCCGGGAGTGGCTTCTAAGTTTTACATCAGGAATTGCAACCCAATTAACTGAAACGTATAACCCTGTGGTGCAGTGAGAGGTCGTCGACGGAGAAAATCAGCGCTCAAAAAGTGGACCAAAGGATGATGTGCTCGACCGTATACGCAAACTGCAAAAATACAGTACTGTATAATTTTTTTACAGATACATTCTTTAATGCTTGTTTCATGTGGAAACACCGCAGTGAACAGCGTGACACCGGGTGCTGAACCACAGCACATATATGTTGAATGCCTGTCATACAGTGACGTGTTTTGAATTTTTGATGATGCTGAAGTGAGAGAGACTGAAAATGTGAGCGTGAATGAGTATATTCCCTCCGTTGCCCCGTCGGGCCAGCAAGCTAGGTGAAACCTGCTGTTCACCAAACTTCAGGGGCAACGGAGAGAACAAATTATTTTCTCGTGTAGTTTTAGAGCCAAATGTCGTGGTAGAAACAGGGAAAGAAAGACGTCAAGTCTATATGCCTGTCCTCTTTTACATTTTGAAACAGGTGACTCACAAGTCACCTGTTTTCAATTTTGACGGGTGATGATGAGGTGTGAGCGACTGGAGATGAGAGCTTGCTTTTGATTTTTTTAATGCGTGTCATGCTTGGAAGCACCACAGTGTGACTCGACACTGGGTGCTAAACCACTGACATGTATGATATGCGTTATTGATAACACGTAAGTTCGAGGGCGAGAAGGTCCCCGGCCGCAGCCCGCCAATCCGAAACCGGACGGACCCAGATGAGCCAAACCCTTTAGTGTTGGAACATCAGTTGTCCATAACGAGACATCAGTGGTACAAACGATTCCAGCCTCCTCCTAGTCCCCCGGAGAAGACCCAACGAATCGCAGCCAACGAGACCCAACGCCCCCACGCATACAGCCGCACAGTCATTTATTGGTAGACAATGTTGTAGTGAAATGTATGGCGAGTTTGGTGCAGAAGGCCTGAAGGGCCTGAACTCATGGCACTGCTCTAAAGAGCATCTTGGGCATTACATGCCACATAAGCACACCAAACGCTACGTTATATGACCCCAACAGAGTTGGTACGTGAAGAAGTCTCAAAAATTATTATCTTGTTTTCTTCACCGCATTCACAAGATGATTTTGACAGCAACAGCCACACATCATAAAAGGTATGTACATAAAACGCGGCTAGGCTTTATGAACCCCTCCGCTTCAGGGCGTAGAAAAACATTGTTTAGTAAGTGGGTGGGAGCTATAGTGAACTATATCATGACCAATTTTTATTGACCTAGATCAATATCTTCAAGGTCAAACGAGGTAATAAATTCAAATCTTGGCCATGCTCAGGACCGAGTGGAAAATACCGTGATTATGCGGAAAAAGGCGGGAATAATCTAAAGGTGGACAAGGATCACAGAGAAAGGTGTTAAAGAACCTTCCCTACAGTTTTGGGGTCAAGGTTATTCAAGGTCATTGACCTATAAGGTCATAGTATGGTATACTACTTATAATGTACAATATGACTAGCACTCTAGCAACTGTTTGGTGGGAAATGAGGATTGACCTTCCTCAACGACCTTTGCCTTTGACCTTTGGCCTTGACCTTTGGATTGAGGTACTGTAACTATGACGTCATAGCATGATATACGTCTGACCGGGTAACTCCATTTGACCGGAAGCAATTAGGTCAGTGACCTTGAAAGTACTGATATTGTCATGCACTGTGACCTTGGACCTTAACCTTGACATATCAACCCGGTTATATGGCGTTATGACGTCACCAATGCAAGTGAACTGGTCCGAATGCGCGATTACGGCGATTCCAAAAAGCAGGTCTGACTTTCAAAGCCTATAAGTCAAAACATTAGCCGTTTTCACAACGGGAATAAATTGAAATCAACCTTGGGTGTCTTTTGGTAGTTTTTTAACATTTCCCAAGCCAAAAAAAACAGCGCTCATTTCAGTGAAACTCTAGAAATTTGAGAAATATGCATACCCAAAATTGAAAGCAATGACCCTAAATATCTTGATTCTGAGCTTTTCCTGGCATTAAATTCAATAGATAAATCTAAATTGATGGATATATATTTTGAAAATATCCCAAGATCTTGGGCGTCTTTTGAAAAACCGACTTCCAGGGTCGGTTTTTTCAAAAGACACCCAAGCCTCTAGATCCCGTCTTTTCGGTCTCCAGATTTGTCTGGAGAGATTTTTCAGAGGCTTCCATATGCAGGAGCGAATTTTGAGGTCGGTGATTTATGCAGGACTTGCCCGCTTGACGTCACTGCCTACGTCATAGCCAAGAACCAATCATCGGACAGTATTCTGGGAGCAGCATGGCCGCGTTCAAGGCCCGAGAGAGAGAGAGAGGTCGCGTTCGGGGAACGTGTTCGGGGAAAAGTTTGTTCTCTAATGTTTCTTTTCTCACGGTATATGAGCTACGATCGTTATTTTACGTGTGTTTAGGAACAAAAGTTAAATATTTGATTGAAATTATTTGATCGTTACCAATTTTTGCGGCAGTCAGGCAGACATTTTTCCCATCGCCATACAGATCGGGGGTCAATTAAAGGGTCAGGTGCCCCTTCTATCGACCATCTGTGCCCCTGAATCATAGGCGGATCCAGGATAGCCGATCGGGGCACCTTTCCGGGTTGGCACCATCCAGACCAGGAGGGTGCCACTTTTGACCAAAAACTATGAGGTGGGCGCCAAATCATATCGGTGGGCGCCGATTTTCACATCCTGTGGAGGGTAGGGGTGAGAACCGACATTTCAGGGCAGCGCTGTGACAATTTTAGGGGCGCCGAGCGTCAATCGGAGGGACACTTACCCCACCCCTGGATTCTGCCTATGCCCTGGATGGTTACGGTGCCGCCTGAAGGGTTGATGGCGCCCCTGAAATATCGCTTTTCACCTTCCTCCAAAGATGCGAAAATCGGCGCCCATTGTTAGGATTTTGCGCCCGCCTGAAATATTTTGCCGGTCCAAGGTGGCGCCCCTGGTCCGGATGGCGCCCCCGGAAGGCCTAGACGGCGCCGACATTGCCGATCGGGGGCACCTTTCCAGTGGGTGCCACTTCTTGCCTGCAAAACTTTTCAGGTGGGCGCAAAATCCTATCGGTGGGCGCCGATTCTCGCATTCTAGGGGGGATGGGAAGCGACATTTCAGGGGGCGCTATTCAACTTTCAGGGGTTGCCATGACCATTTCAGATGGCGCCGAGGGTCCATCCTAACCCCCCCCCAAGATCCGTGTACGCGAGGTGACGGAACTAGTGATGTGGGAGGTGACGGCACTGGTGAGGCGGGGGTGACGGCACTGGCAAGGCCGGAGGCGGGAGGCGACGGTGTTGTGAGGCGCGAGGCGATGGATAGTTGGGGGAGGTGGGGGAGACCATGACGCCGTAGACTGCACATCGGCTCATTGAACAGTTGAGGCATCTCCTCCGTCGATATATCGCCGCTTTCACGTTCACGAGTGTGTCGAGGACTGACTGAATCAGAGGGGCCACCGCTGTTCCAAGGAGCCGCCGCAGGCCCGGGTTGGGCGGTCGCTGCCGCTGGCCCGGGTTGGGCCACAGTTACCCAGGCGACTACCGTTGCCGCAGGCCCAGGTGGGAAGCCGCCGCCGCCGAATAACTTCTCACAATGCGGCGACCGGCAAGTTGCCGCGCAATCTCCAGTAGGCGGCAACTCCATCGGCCATAGCTTACCAAACATACATAGGGGTTGTAGGTCAACATGGTGAAATGGGCAGTGTGCGTCTGTGAATTTAACACGCGCCCCGCAGGGGTGAAATTCGCCCCTCCTGGTTTTTCCAGATATCTCAAAAACGAAGAGACGCAGAGCAACGAAACTTACAGTACCTTATTCCTAATCAATTTTCCACATCTGACCAAATCTTTGAGTTAAGGTCATGTCTGGTCAAGGAGCTATTCAAGGTCAAGTGACCCGACATCAAAACCTAAAATTACGAGTTTGAAGCGGTGCCCAGGGAACATCAGCGAACCGATCACTTTGAAACTTCCACAATATGATAAAATCATTAAGGTCTACAAATCTGCTATCTCGGAATTTCTATATTTTTTACCTAAGGTGGGGTCAATTTCTTGGTCACCCGATTATAAGTCTATGGTGAAAAATAGAATGGGCTCGTTTTCAGTAAATATTGCATAGATAAAGCTGAAAATCCTCAAGCCGTCTATTCTTACCACGATCTTGAAAACTAAGTTGATTTTTTAACCATCTGCCCTCTCAAAGGTCATATCAGGTCACGGGAGCATAGAGTGATTATTTGCCCAATAACTGCTCATTGAATTGAGATAAAGCTCCAATTTTGTTTGCATTGTGCTTATATTGTCACGAGAAGTCGATTGATATGCAACATGACGATACCGGGTCACTCTCTGACCCTGACCTAGCTCGAGGTCAAGTCATTTTCACTATTTGACCTAGGAAGGTCATATCATACATCATTCAATTTGCAGCGATGAGAGGAATCCAATGATGCATAAAGATTTGCTCTAGCTCCTCTGAGGGCAGATCTAGAGAGAGAAACGTACACTGCTCTGTTGTAAGCCTATGGAATCTTCTTTGACCTATGCTGACCTCAATATTGACTTGACATGAAAATTCTTCGTATAAAATCGCTTCGTCTTGTCAAGAGCTTTCCAATACCACCCATAATTTTATTTTAGTTTTCGTGGGGACCGAGATAGGAAGGGGGCGCGTCATGCAAGAGACCCCAGCTGGGCATGTTAAAATGGTACAAGAATGGTAAAAACCGTGTACCTCAACTTCCCACCCTTTGCATAGAATCGTACCATCCACTGTATTTTCCTGGAGTAAATAAATACGCAATAAATGTCAGCTGTAGATGTCTAATGTGCAAAGCCAAGCTTGCTGAAGCATGTGGGGTTGATTCACCCAGCATGTCAACCTCAAACTTTGGTTCACATCACTAGAAGCATGGGCGCCGAAAGCGGGGGCATCTCCCTGTTGGCCAACCAAAAGGATGCCCCTCCAAATTTTTGGTCCATTGCCATTCATGCTGTCAGGTACCAAATATGCTCAAAATTCGCCTTCCCAGGTCAGCACCAGCTGGGGTCTGTCCCCCCCTGTAAAAACTCTGTGACGGTGCCCTTAACTGGAAGGGGCGCCAATGTGAGGCATCATGTGACTTCCTGACACATGTAATTCACAAATGGTACCAAACTTAAGCCTGATACTGCACCACTTTAGAGCTTGATACTTTTAAGGTATCAAAGTATGAATCCCAAGAGCATGACAAAATGATCAACATCAGGAAACTCCTTTAGTTACTTCTTACTTATCTCAGGAAACCCAGTATCTTTTTGGTAAATGAGCAATGCAACCAACAAAGCTACGCCATCTTATTATGGTGAATTAGCATTGATGCCTGTAGGTATATTTTGAAAACAGGGATAATCTGTACATATCCTGTATTTCATTTGGAACCACCTTGAAGCAAACCTCTTAAAATGGCAAGAAAAGCCTGACCTGGCCTGAGAAGCAGATATAGCTCTATTTCAATAATAAACAAAGTGTTTTGTATTGCTCAGTCAGCAAAGTATGGCAGCAGGCCAAATGAGTCGCACCAGCCACCTAAAATTCTCACACCGTCAGCCACCAAAAATTAGCACCGATCTGCCATATACCAGGGAGAAAAGCGCACTCATTCCCACCCACACAATGCAATGCTACCTCTCTTATTAGGTAGTTAGTTAAGGACTTTTTATAAGGCCCCTCCTATGTCATTATAACCATTTAGCCATTATTTGTTAGGTTTTCAGTGTCACCTTCCTCACAACAGTCTCAGAAATTTGCACCAGGTTGATAAAATTCGCACCACTCGCTCCTGTCGCCAAGGGCACTGGCACTGACGAGATATCGTTAAAAACGCCATACTTTGCACGCTAGTGTATTACTAGCTGCATAGCACATATACCCAAGCAAACCTGAGAAACCAAGATAAATTATAATTTTCCAGTAACGCCCACTTCAAGGTGAAAACCGCTCACAGTCAAAACACCTATACCCTGAATTAAGGATACCGGACATCACCAATTAATTTTTATTTGAGATGCTCAGACTACAAATAGCGGGGAAAACATGCAGTGGGACAAAATTTTGGACCAAATTCTTTGTCTTCAAATAATACTGCTCAAACAATTCGCCAAAAATTTAGCAAGTCTCAAAATTTGGGTGGATCCACACATTAATTGTAATGAGAATGCAATTAAAACATCATTCAACCCCGAAAATTTGGCATAATATCTACCCTGATTTACATTTAGGGATTCCTCTGCCTGTCACCCTTTGTTTAGGACACCCCTGCTCGTATGCGAGTTGGTTACCTAGGTAATACACTTTGTCTCAATGTAATTGGAAACTTGCCCGAGCATTACACAAGCAGACGTTACCCTAATCCCTACTCCTTTTGTTTTGAGCTTATTACACAGCTAATATAGAAACTGAGAGAAAAACGACATGTAAATTGAAGCGACTGGGTAGCAGGAGCATAACTGATGCAAATTTCACTCATTATACGACTTATTAAAGTTGAATTTCATTCTTTTAATTCCGCAACACTCAACACAGGGAGCCCGGCGACTGTGAAGCATTGCCAGATGTGCCAGATAATTTACTCAATAAATTCCCAAGACTCTTGTGAAATTCCGACAAATGGCAGCAATATTACAGTGCTACCAAAAACGTTTCAAAAGACACCCAAGATTTAATTCACGTTGTGAAAACGGCTATTGCGACCAATTTTCAATTTTTGTCATCCATCGACGCGCTATCAAATTCTATTAAATGTGGCGAAGCATTGTTTTCGACTACGAGTGGTTCCCCAGCTTCCTTGGAAAAACAAGTGGGGGCCTCCGAGCTCCCCCCCACAGTGCGCGTGATAATGGCCAGCACATGAAATGCCCACCTCTTCTAATGATTTTCCTTAAAGAAAATGCCCTACTGCAAACGCACCATATAGATTTGGAGATGATGCTTCCAGGCGTCTTGTCTTTTCTGGTGCCTTTTCTGGCCGACCAGAACGTCACCTACCTGACTAAGCAAAGAAGGACGTACCAACTTCCAAGAAGACACTTGGATATTCTATGACAGATCGACCAAGGCTTGACACAACCATGTCTAGAAAAAATCTTTAACTTTGTCTCCGGGGTAGTTTTGGGCCAGGAACACGCCTGTGAGAATCTTAGCCCGCTCCGACCAACGGTGACCGAGTTATAGCCCGAGGCATTTTCAGGAGGTCATGTTGTAGACTCATCTTTGATGCTTTATAACTAAAAACGCATTGCCTGATTAACAAGTTTTGTATATCATTGAACTCATTTTGAACTATACATTATTTTAAAAAAGAAAATTTTAAAATTCTAAAAAATTTTGACTTCTAATTCGTTCGACCTTTTCTTTTTTACCTAGCTTGACCTTTTTGCAGTTGAAATTTCCCTTTTAGACACCTCAAAAGTTTTGCTTCATAAATTATCTTTCGATAAAAAAATAAAAATGTGTTCTTGCTATAAATTCCAAATTTTTAGCACCTAAGGTAGGTATGCAGACGGATTTTGACCACTGCGGTAGTACAGCCTTATGTTTAACACCGTAAACAAAGCGATTGCTTTTGTAATCGGTTGCTTGCAATCATATTGCATTGTTTTTACGAAATTTTCATCGTGCAAGTGTCAGAATTTATGAGAATTAACACGCGCCCACACGAGGGGGCGGGCAACCGGCCTCCTCAGGTTTCCACGGGTGGTAAAAAAACACCTTCGCCTAGCGCCACCGTACTTCATCTACCTTTAACTCGACATTTTTGCAGCTTCTGGCAACATTTTAGGTCTGGGTCATACCAGGTCAGACCACCAAGGTCAGGGTCACGATTTTTCCATTAGAAATGCATGGGGAAATTGGTAAATTTTGATAACTGGCGAGAACTGAGAATTGTCGAGAATTGCGATGGAGGATTTATTTTTATGTTGTCGTGTCTGACTTGCCACTGCAGTTTAATTAGTATTCTTTTTATCGTACAGACCTAAGCACGGCTCTAGGTCAAAGCAGCAGAGGTCAGAAAAAGTACGAACGTGCCAACATAGTTGGGGAAGATTTTCAGCTGCCGGGGAGTCTAAGCATTTTCTTTCTTCCTCTACTGCAGTATTTCTGGTCTTTTGACATGTGAACATTATGTCTTACTTTTACTTATGTGGTACTTTTGAGCTGTGGATTTTCCGAGTTTGTGGATCATTTGACCATTGGACATTTAGATAGTTATTCATGGGGATGTTCTAGCTTTGACTCTTTGTTCCTGAGGTCGAATTAAAATGTGGACTATTTGAGCAGTTGACTATTTAACATCGCGTGAATTCACATTTCTGTAGTCCTTCTGCTTCATTATTTTCACTGGCGCTAGCGCTAGCAACAAACTGCTTTCAGCCATTTTAAAAGAATCAGAAGCCGGGGCAACTTTCGGGGGCGGTCGCTCTGGGGTGGGCTGGGGGTGTCTGTTCAGCCAATCAGCCAATCCGTTCGCACCGCGGTGGAAGAGTTGGGGTAAGTTGGAGCTCGGCTGACAAGCTGGCGCACGCGCTGCAAATTGTTATAGAGCACAATGCAAAAAGTGCGCCGGACTCGTCCACATAGTTGCTTGGGATGTGGATTCGTGGACTGTATTGCTTTGGTTGGGGATTTGAACCTCGCGGTGAAGAATTATTATTATGGCCTTGTTAGTAATAGAGCAAGGAAACTGGTACTGACTGATTGGGGGCGCATACTTGATGCGCCCACGCGCGGCACTCGGTCCATACTGGTTTCATATAATTCCTGTTATTTTTCCAGAACCTTTTAAAAAGTAGGGCCTAGAGTGGACTTTCAGCTGGGTATTGACTGACCAATGCTCAAAATGGGTGACAGGGGGAGCATGATAAAATGATTTACCTATTAGACATTTGGTAACATCTCAAGGTAAGTATGCGTTACTTTAGGTACCTACACGGAAAAACAACACCTCGAGCGTAGAATTTCAATCTGTCTAGTCTTAAAAGTACCCCATTTTTAAGCATATGTCTAGAATTCTTAGTAAATATATTCTGACAACTAGCTTAATTTCAGAATTAAAAGTGTAACATTACAAGCGTGTGGTACTTTAATCTCTGCTATTTTAGCACAGGACAGTTCCATTCGTGCTGAAGACGCAAAGTTCCATTCGTGCTGAAGAATTTATCAGTACATTTACTCTGCAGAGTATTTCTATGGAACTCGAAACTGCCTCAAGAATAGTTTTACTCTCCTGTGGTGAAGCAATTCTGCCAATACACTGAAAAAAGTACGCCAGAAATTGGATTTTATCTACGGTGCCAAAATCCACTCTTCTTTCGGCGAATATTTTACACCCGATATCAACGCAAAATGACATGAAACAGGAATAATAAAACCCCAACCCATGGGTCGTGAAAATATCAACCAAAAAAGCACACCATTTTTAGGATTCTTTCTACGGTGCCAAAATCCACTCCTCTTTCCGGCATTATTCCACAACCTATTTTACACCGGTGTAATGCAAAAATGCATGTGTTTTGAGGGAATATTCCTACACCACTGGAGTAAAAAGATTATCAGACAAACCGGAACAGTGTAAACTAGAATCGGGGGAGTAAAAATAGATTAAAATGTGAAATTTCCAGCGTAGAAAAATCTTGACAAGGTGTAGAATGAACCCGCGTTCAATATTCCATTGCTGCTGAAAAGAAACATGGATTAAAAACGACCCAGTTTATTCTCATTAGGCACTTGATGTTAGTTTACTCTGATAACAATGATTAGTATACACTGATGGACATACACTCCAACGGAGAGTTTAAATCACTTGTACTTATAATCACTTCCAATCATCTAAATACCTCTAATTAGCACTCTAATCTTGAACCATATTGGAATTGACTATCAATCACTACAATAATTTCGTTTGTCTTTGCACAGACATGGCTTAGACTTACAACCTTCGCCATGCCATAGGATTCGCTGGTTTTGCTCCTCCCAACGTTTCCTGTTGTATCATTCATTAACACCGGACCATCACCACCCATTACCGAAGATCACTTCTTTGAGGCGCTTCACACTTTTTTGAGGGGGATCACGAATCACCCTGAAAGGTCGATGGCGCCCCTTGAAATGTCGTTTTCATACCTTTGCCTTAAAGGGAGATACGCGAAAAAATTATTATTGTGGTTTCTTGTCATCTTTGGGAGGCCACTCACTTATTATCAAAATAGGTTAACAATTCCGATAAAATGCTGAAACCTTCACCCATCACATACTTCTCGAAAACTAATTAAAGTTGAAAAGTAATGTTTTTTGTAATAAAAATATCTGTTCTCCTGTATTTGTATTTGAATTAATTTTACAAAGAATTTAAAAACTACAAAATGAATTAGTTTGCCATAGAAACGCAAAAAACATAATTACTCAAATCTTCAGCGGTTTTGTCATATGCGGAAACACATTTGTAGCAACTGTGCAGGGATGGCCAGAGGCACAAAGACCCACGCGCCAAGCCACGTGCCGACCACCCCGCCAGCAGCCGACTGCTCCAGTCGATACACGTGCTACCCATCCGGCGTCACCCCCTCTGGTACTATTTAAACCGAGATACGTCTTTGTTGAATACATTCCGCCTCCAAGCTCCGGACCGTCACCAGCTCCTGATCACATATAACATTGGTAGCAGCGGTGGAGGCAGCCGGTGGCTTCGGCCACCGGCCCGCCATAGATGAACAAGTTTAGTTTTTCGTCTGATCTGCAAGTGCGTGGAAATTCACACTTTATCAAGCGTCTCAGTTTCGCTTCAACTCCTCTACGCTCGGACACCTTCGTCGGCTGGCCCACTCCAACGTCGTGGACATCATTTTCATCCTCCGCTCAACTGAATTTTTACTTCATCCAATTTCTCACAGCCTGCTACGTCGTTTGTTTACAGCCTCAGCCCCGCCGACGCTTCTGGTTTCATCGATCGTCGAGTCACCGATTTGTGTAACGCAACGTCTCTTCTGCTGCCTAGTGTTCATTCATCGTCCCAGACAAACACCACTCAAGCCCGTGTGCTCTCCGTGTCTGTTCTTCTAAGCATGACATTGGAGGTAAGGAATGTTATCGTAAGTTATGATATCGAACAATAATCAAGTAACAACTAAATAGCAAATTCACGCTATTTTGAAACGATGAACAACTGATATTCAAAGGAGCTGCTATGATTAGCACCATACTGAATGTATATGTATATCGGACATTGCTTAAAAGCCTGGAAAAACCTAAGTGCAAAGAAAATGTATTACTCATGCCTTAATAAAGAAATAATAGCGCCATAGAAGCGCCATGGGAAATACCCAAAGAAAGAAATATTGACAAGGCAAGGAATAAGCCTGTCTAGCCCGATATGAGGGTCAAGGATGAGAAAAAGAGAATATAAGGCAACAAAGCCAAATAAGCGCTTAATCACCCACTATACCAAGAGCACAAGAGCTCAGAAGCCTGTGCACCCCACCGACCAAGCCATGATCTGGAATGATAATGATGACGAAAAACATCATTTACCAGGGTGACGACGCCTCGGAGCAAAACTATGAAAGGCAAATCTATAAAACGAGGCTAGTACAAGATCCGCAGAAACTTAGCAACACGACGCATGAAGCATGCGACAAAGTCCGTCCTACCATAAAAGTAGAGGATAAATGGAACAATGATAATACCGAAGAAATGACAACTTAAGTCTATCAGACAAAACAGCAGCCTAACAAGAACATCTGCTTGCCTGCATTCGCAGCATCAGCAGAAATTTCAACTCGACTTTTAAAGCACATGCACCATCAGACTGTGTCGCGCTAATATTCACGTCAACCAGCACGTCTGATTGGATGACATTGACCCCTACACGCTCCACGCGTGAGGACATTTCAATATTTGGCACCAGTCCAGCTCTGGATAGAGCCACTACAACAGCCGAACTCGCTACGCTCTTTCCCCGGATGAGCCTCAGTCGCGTTCGTCCGCTCAATGAGACAGCATCACCGCTCCACAAATAACCATCGTTTCAACTGACCCTTCATGGATGCCGGACCGACCTGAAAATTTGGAATTTCAGTTTTTTATCGCCTCCAGTAGACCATCGCTATCGCATCGTGAGCTTCCTCCGTGACACCTCGGTATGCTTCTAAACACACGAGCCATTGAAGTCAACTCCGGCTATTCGGCACCCATATTCGGTACGACACCCTAAGTTTCATCGTCCCGTTCTTCTGAGCAGACCATCGGCCGTGAGTCTGTGCAGAAGAGCAGCACACCAATAGCATCATCCACCACGGTTATTTCAGAATGACACAGTAATTAGTTTGCCACATTGTGCCATGATACGAGTGTTAACCTGGATCCCTCGCTTGCGATAACCATTTCCACATGAAAATAGGTTATAATCAGTCAGCCTTAGTTTGCTGCCTGTGTTCAAATCCGTTGGTTAAGTCTCACCACGCGTGAGACCCTGCGTAAAGGAATTTCAATCATATTGTGTCGTGTAACAATGAGACAGATCATGCTTTAAAAATTGATTTAAGTGTATGTGAAAATGAATAAATATGTATAGCGTTAAGTTAAACTGTACGTCTGTAAACGTTTGTATAACATAATTCGTTTCACTCTTTACCGTCGTGTGACCATGTAATCATTTAGAATTCGTTTCACTCTTTGCCGTATGGGGGATGATGTCATATGCGGAAACACATGTGTAGCAACTGTGCAGGGATTGCCAGAGGCACAAAGACCCACGCGCCAAGCCACGTGCCGACCACCCCCGCCAGCAGCCGACTGCTCCAGTCGATACACGTGTTACCCATCCGGCGTCACCCCCTCTGGTACTATTTAAACCGAGATACGTCTTTGTTGAATACATTCTGCCTCCAAGCTCCGGACCGTCACCAGCTCCTGATCACATATAACAGTTTCGTACCTCGGGTCTTGAGTCATTTTCTGCTTCAGCCCCAGGATGATAAATCTTTTGCGTCTGATAGGTCATGTGACCCGGTTTGATAATTCCTAGGCTTCTGATTGGTTAATTGTGATTTCTTTTAAGCCTTATATTTATGTTTCAAAAGAGTTTTGGAATGCTGTTTTTTTAAAGTAATTTTTTCTGTAGTAGTCCAAAGTTCTACATCACTGTTTACGATAGATATAACCTAATTCTTAGAGAAATTGATAGCCTTAGCCATGTGTACGTCATATACACCGATATGAGGTGTACCGGTAAAGCCGTCTAGAAATGTTGACTTTGAGAGCAATTTTAAGGCATTTGCAGGCCGAATTCGCAAAAATGAGAATAAGACTTCTGAAACAACTTTTTGTGAACTTTTCATCTAGCCAATAAAAATTGTTTCGCGTATCTCCCTTTAAGAAACGAGATTTGTTTCCTCGCAATGGGATCTGGTGGCTCCTGGCAGGTTTTGGAGCCCACAGGAAGCCGGTTTTCGCCCACAATCGGAGCCCCTGGTCCGGATACAACTACCCTGTGGGTCTATAGAGCTAACCCCGCCAACCCTCCACGCTGCTGTCGGAGATGAGGAGACCGGCTCCCCACCTTTGGCTTGTAATATCATTGAAAAAGCCTAATCTTAGTGGTCATAAACCCTTTATCACTGGCTCTGCCCTACCCCCACCCACCGTGGATCTTGCCCCACACTTGAAGCTCTATACACTTGAAACTCTGTAGCCCTTGAAGCGGCTTTATATATATATATATATATATATATATATATATATATATATATATATATATATATATATATATATATACATATATATATATATATAGCCACAGGCGTTGCTAGTGGGGACCTGGGGAAGATTTGGGCCCCCTCTTTTGGAGAGAAAGTGAGAAGGATGCCAGCTCTTTTGGCCGAAAATAGCATTGAATATGCAGGGTCTAACTGATGTAGGTAGTGTTTTATCACTACCCCCCACTCGAACATCTAGGGCGACGCCAAGGGCGGGCGGGGGCCCGGCTGCAGCCACAGGCGGCCGGGGTAAAACACAGAGGGGAATGCTCTGCAATTGCTGAGAATAGGGGCTCGGCTTCGGCAGTGGGTCAGGGGTAAATTCTGAGGGGTCCAGTCGCAGACTCAGAGCCTCTAAGTGGACTACAAGGTACCCGGGTACGCTACATTTGGGTGGCATTTTGAAGGCAATTTGCTGGGCTGGGGTACAGCCGCAGGCACCGGCCCCTTTGCGGGGGGGTAGTGGCTGTGCCGAGGGGCGTTTATTTTCATTGCTTAAGGTGAGCCCAAGGCAGGGGCGATCGCCTTATCCTCCCCCTTGGATTCGCCCCCTGGTGTTGGCATTGGTGAAATGTCACATTTTTCATCGATAAGTCCGCCATATTGAACTTATGATCTGTATACTGACCTCGATTTATAAACCACGAGAGAAGAAAAAAAGTTGATGACTATGATCTCTCTAGGTAAAAATACGGCACAATCATATTTCCATCAAAGTACAAATATGTAGATACAATCAATCCAAGCACAATACAAGGATAGGTTGGACAGCAAGGGGAGAAGTGGGACAACTTGTCCCAGTTCTCCCCACCCCGCCATTTTTTCAGAATTGCGATGTCAGCAAAATTAAAACCCTTTTCGTTGTTCGAAGCTGGGAAAGATCGATGGAAAATGTGACACCAACTTTATTGCACCAAAATAAAGAACTTCTCGTTTGCATATTTAACAGAAAATCCACTCAAGAAAACGTAAAAATTAACTTTTTAAGGAACACTCACCTCTCGCTTCCAGCACCCACCGGAAAAGGAAGTTGACGCCCTAGTGATGTGCAGCGGCACGTGTAGTGCGGAAATCAGCTGAAAATTATATTTTTGGCTCACTCCTGGATTCAATAATGGGGGTGTCCCCCTTCTCCTGCGTCCCAGTTCTCCCCACTCTCCCCTACCTGTATACGAGTCGTGATCAATCCTCTGAATGCGGAACTGTGGTGGGTAGTTCAAGCTCAGAACTGCAGCAGAGAGGAAATGGCGCGATTCCACCCACGTGTGAACCGTAGTAAAAACATACTTCCTCCATCATAGAAACACACCCAAACAAAAATCAGAAGAATAAATACATTCATCTAGGGTAGCTAAATCATTCAAGAACTTGTTTTAATCTATTGGCAGGATTATTTCACCACAGGAGAGTGAAACTATTCTTGGGGCAGTTTGTGAGTTTTATAGAAATACTCTGAGGTGATACATTTACACCTTTGCATTTTCAGTACGAATGAAACTGCACTGTGCTAAAATGAAATAGTGATTAATTTACCACATGCGTGTAATATTGCACCTTTTATTCTTATATTAAGCTGGATGTCGGAATATATTTACCAAGAATTCTTAACAAATTCTTGATAATGGGGTAATTTTAGGAGCAGACGGATTGAAATTCTACGCTTGAGGTGTTGTTTTTTTCAGTGTAGAATAAAACAAGATATTTGCTTATTTAACCACGCCAGATGAATGTTTTCATTAGGGGCGCGGTAGTGGAGTGGTCAGCGTAGCTGGATTCCACGCAGCCGACCCGGGTTCAAGGCCCGGCGGCTTCCCTGAACAAGGAGCAAGCTGGCTCCCGAGAAACCCTTCCAACAGGGAAAGAGTTGGCGACGCCATATGACCCTGGCAGTTGGTGCGTCGATAAGCCCCAATAATTATTATGTTTTCATTCTTCTGATCTTCATTGAGTGTGTTTCTATGATATAAGAAGGTATTTTTTTACTACAGTTAACACCTGGGTGGAATCGTGCCATTTTGTTTTCGCTACAGTTCTGAGCTTGAACCACCGCATTGCAGTTCTGCATTCCACAGAGTGTTGATCACGACGAGTGGAGGTTAGTCTAGTCGTGGAGAAGAAACGAAGACTAAATCATTCTAGCTAAGTGCAACAAATAGCAAAGAGCTGTTGAATTTGCCTCAATGGGTCTGATATGGATCGTTTATATATACCATCTTTGTCCGGCATGCAGGGCGTCGTCAAAGATTTTCTACAAGAGGCCCGGATCCACAGTAGTGAGGTAGTGATAACCTATATTTTCACTTGAATTAAGCATATCCAATAGTATTCCAGTACAGATATCGAAAGTACCCTATTCCGAACAGTAGAGGGATTTCAACCCCCCCCACACCGTAGCGATGCTTTTGTTAGCCACTCTCGGCATATAGATGGATCATTCTAGGACACATCGTCCAGGTAGGCACGAAAATGTCCAACATGACCCACTCCTCAGATTTCCACCAAACTTTTACTCAAGGCCCTGTATACAAATGAACAATTTGGGCCCATTTTCAGGTTCAAAGGTCAAAGAGGTCACCAGATAGAGGTCATGAAGTTTTCAAGGCTAACACAAACATTGAATCAGAAATAATTTTACACCTTAAAAGTGACTGATCCAAATTAATTTGTATGGATATCGCTGGATAGAAGATACATCGGTTCATATAAGAAAAAATAAAAAAACTTTTACTTCAGGTCAGGTTTTGACCTCGTGACCTTGTGACCTCTTCTTTAAATTAAAAAAATCATATTCTGATTTTTCACTGGGTGCTCCTCAGGGTATAAGCTAACCAATGGTGGGTGACCTTTGTTTAAATCAAGGTCACAGAGGCCATCACCTAGGTAAAGTTATCGTTTTTGGCCATGAACGGTTCTCCGGCCACCTCGGAAAAATAGGTGGGGGCTGGCCTCCAAGACCCCCTCCAGTGCGCGTGTTAAGAAAGTTGTGCAGCGCCTCAAAGAGGTGATCTGCGGTGATGAGTGGTGATGATGCAGTGGTAAGCGGATATGAAAGAGGAAAAGTTGCGCAGTGTAAAACGAGGAGGCCTAAGACAAAAAGCTTAAACCTAGTGATGTTTGTGCAAAGAGGAACTAAATTTTTGTAGTGATGAAGGTTGATTTAAATATTGTTCCAGATTAGAGTGCAAATTGGAGGTACCTATACCGATTATTAAAAGTGATTTTGAAAATAAATGATTTAAACTCTCCGTTGCAGTGTATGTTTATCAGAGTGTATATTAATCAGCCTAATCAGAGTAAACTGACCTCAAACGCTCGATGAGAATAAACTGGGTCGTTTTTTTAATCGGCGTTTTCTTTTCAGCAGCAATTGAACGCGGGTTCATTTTACACCTTGCAAAGACTTGTTTACGCCAGGAATTTCACATTTTAATCTATTTTTACTCCCTCACTTCCTGTTTACACTGTTCCGGTTTAGCTGACAATCTTTTTACTCCAGTGGTATAATATGATTCCCTCAAAACACATGCAGTTTTGCATATTGTAAAATGGGTTGTGGAATAATGCTGAAAAGAGGAGTTGATTTTGGAACCGTAGAATAATCCTAAAAATGGCGTACTTTTTGGTATTTGATATTTTCACAACCCACGTGTTGGGGTTTTATTATTCCTGTTTCATGGCATTTTACGCTTCTCAATCTAAAAATATCGGGTGTAAAATATTCACGGAGGGAAGAGTGGATTTTGGCAACGTAGAACAAATCCAATTTCTGGCGTACCTTTTTCAGTGTACCTACCTTCTTGCAAGTAAAACTGAAGTTTGCTTTGATAGCTTAAGTGTTTCAATGGGCACAGTTGTAACTTACAGTCAGCATCTCATGCCGTGTGTAAGAAGGGCCTGTATATTTAAATTTTCTGTGGTCTTTCACTCACCATTTATCATCAAGCTGAAACTTGCAAACTTTTAAACCAGCCAGTTTAGTTCTATGATTTGGACAAATAAATTGAACTTTGCAATTGAATTATATGTTTTATATAAATTAATGATTCACCCTTACTCTTGTCCGGACGACACATTTTATCTAGGTATAACTTTTATAATCATCAGGGGATTTCAAATTTGTTTTGGTGTTTGAATTTGTGGTAGAATGACGTTGAAATTCTTGGATCAAAACTAAATTTTGAAGAAAAAATATGATCCAATTTTTTAATTTTAGATTTCAGATCAAATTTAGATTTCATGCACAGGTTTTGAATGAAAATGTCAGAAAACATGTAAATACAAATTTTGAAAGCAATTGTGCTTAAACTACGAGAGATATTGGGTTATACATGAAGGCCTTTACGAGTGTGTCAAACATTTATATGCCCATAACTTTTGAAATTGCCAACATATTTTAAATTTCTTTTGTTCGTTGGAATCAGTATCCCATGTTTCTTAAGAATACGTATATAGAGAAAAATATTTTGACCCCCCAAGAATTTAAAAGTGTTAAACAATTTTTGATTATTTTACACATGAAAAAATGTTCATGGCCTGAAGACCATCTAAACTAATTTTGAACAATATCCCCTAATAAACACTAAACTACCTGAATGTGACAAATAAAGGCCATCTACTCAGGCTTCTGCTCCACAAGCTATAATTGCCAGATAATTGCCTCTGGGGAACGTTCCTCTCATCTTGGGGCATCAACTGGTCTGCGTTGGGGAACCAAATTACTTTTTCTGACCTCTGCGAAGCAGGTTAATTTTGAAATCTGACTAGACAAGATTATAAGATATGTAACCCGATCGGGCTCGACAAGGGCATTCCAATGGCGCTGAACATTCTTTCTACGGCTCTGCTCTGTCAGCTATCATGCCACAAAATTTAGGTTTTCGCTTAGTTCCTGTAAAAAATACTTTGACCTCGAGCAGCCTCAAAGGTGACCCGACCAAACGATTTTATGTAACATTGCCGGTAGTGATTAGAAGTGGCTATTTAGCGCCGTCGCTCCCAGTGCACTGTTCATTCTACATGGTTTATTGAACAGCAGAGATAACCAACAATTAGGCCACGGAGCCTGTGTGATATCACATGCCTCCAAACACAGCACTGCGATGGCTCGTGTTTTTCAGAACTTATGCCTGGAGCATAAAAGCGAGAGAAATGACCGAAGAATGTACATCTCCTGACTGAGAGCTGTGCTGTACAATGCAAATATATATTTAACTTCATCAAATAGTGGCGCCATGCACACAATTTCACAGCAATTCAAAGGTTTAATTCCAGTGCAAAAGTTGTATCGAAGCAAAATTCAATTTTGTAAGTGAAGTGTTTTCACTACGTCTCACAGCAAGGGCGTCTGCGACCATATCGAGAGCACTGTGAAACCAGCAACATATCACGATGGTTTAAAACATCCAGTGAAAGATCAAATACGTGATGCCAAAGGTACACATTCCTTTCTTACGCATGTATTTTTCAGCACGATTAAGTTCTTGTACATTCCAAAATCAAGCATAGCCAATGTTGCCAGACAGCTCCAAAGTCTGTTCGCCAGTGCGATTATGGAAAAATGAATACAAGTTTTACAGAATATCAGCGGTAAATAAGACATCCACCACTGTTCATGAAATCTGTACAAACGAAGGAAGAGAGGTTCGGGTTTCGTATACCTATGTTTGAACCAAACAGTGTCGTGCTGTGCAAATAGACTTTCTTTTATGGGTGCTGCGTGAATGGTCGCAAATTTAGTCATGGCAAATATCTAATGCAAAGGTAATATTAAACATACTGGTATAGATTATTTGGCTTAGGGAATGAGTGATCAGACGGCCACCATTGCAGGTGAACGAATGCGTTTGTACAGGACAAAGTCAGTGTGAGTGTTGAAGTCATCTCAGTTATTCCATTATTCTTCAATGATTATACAAGGCACCAGGAGTGTGGAGATTATTTTTCCTAAATTATTTTGCCGGAAGTTGCAAAAATGTCGAGTTAGAGGTAGATGAAGTACGGTGGCGCTGCGCGAAGGTGTTTCTTTTACTACCCGTGGAAACCTGAGGAGGCCGGTTGCCCGCCCCTCATGTGGGCGCGTGTTAATTCTCATAAATTCTGACACCTGCAAGATGAAAATTTCGTAAAGACAAGAAAATATGATTGCAAGCAATCGATTACAAAGGCAATCGCTTTGTTTGGGGTGTTAAACATAAGGCTGTACTACCGCAGTGGTCAAAATCCGTCTACTTACCTTCCTTAGGTGCTAAACATTAGGAATGTATAGAATGAACACATTTTTTTTATCAAAATATAATTTATGAAACAAAATTTTTGAGGTGTCTAAAAGGGCAGTTTCAACTGCAAAAGTCAAGCTAGGTCAAAAAGAAAAGGTCAAACGAATTAAAAATCCACTTTTCTTTTAAATGTTAAAATTTTCTTTTTTCCAAATCATGTATAGTTCAAGACGAGTTCAGTGATATACAAAACTTTGGAATCAAGCTACGCGTTTTTGAGTTATGAAGGATCAAAGATGAGTCTAAAAGGTGACCTCCCGAGAATGCCTCGGACCACAACTCGGTCACCGTTGGTCGGAGCGGGCTAAGATTCTCACAGGCGTGTTCCTGGCCCAAAAATACCCCGGAGACAAAGTTTAAGATTTTTTCTAGACATGGTGGTGTCAAATCGAAATATTTTTGTCGTTTTGTCCTGGAATGCCCCACTGTTTCTTTTCCTATTACCAGCTACGACTGGGGTGCAACTTTTCATACATTTTGTGGTGCTCGAGCCCTACCAAAGCTAAACAAGCTCACAAACCCCGAAGCCTCACCGATGGGAAAGTTCAGACTAGGAGCCCAGCGCTCAGAATAACAGGGCTCTCTATGTTCAACCGGACCCCTCCAGCAGGTGCCAAAAGACGTTGAGTCGACTGGGGCCGCTGCATAAACAAACATTTGGGTAACCGGCGTGACGGCACTGAGTGCACGGTACCAGTGCTCCATTGGGACAATTATGCCCCGCCCTCACCAAGGCCCAAATGGGTTGTTTACCGTAATGTGCAGCCCCCCGTAGCTAAAGACCGGGACTGTCATAGAAATGGATCACCACTCACCCAACAGGCATACGTGGATCCAGGGGGAGGGCAGAGGGGGCACGTGCCCCCCCGATAGACCGTCGGTGCCCCCTGAAATGGCCACGGTGCCCCCTCTAAAAGGTCGATGGCGCCCCCTGAAATTTTTCTTCCCACCCTTCGCCCCACCCCCACCACCAGGATGCGAAAATCGGCGCCCACCGATAGGATTTTGCGCCCACCTGATAGGTTTTGCCGGTCAAAAGTGACTCCCACCTGATCCAGATGGCGCCCACCCACCCTTCCCCGGGAAGGTGCCCCCCTGATCAGCAATCCTGGATCCGCCTATGCCAACAGGGCCCTTACAATAATCGCAAGCTTAGTGTTGTCAACCAGGTCATTGACCTGAGCTGGAAGTTTACCTGATGACCCGAGATTTTGATGAAAGAAGCCTTTGACGTTATTTACAGTGCTATATTTGAGTTTAGCGTCCCAAATTACCTCTCTGGAACTGAAAATTAGACAAATTGGGCAATTTCGAGTTTTAGTGACCTTTGAAAGTTGACCTCACCTCCTGCATTACCTAGATGGGTCACATAGGTGCATAGCACATGAATCGACGCGAGAATGTCAGTTTCTCAATCCAATGACCATACAAAAGTGATTTTTTACCAAAATTCCGGTCAATAACAGCCAAAACGTTAAAATGGGCCTGGAACAGGGCGAAAATCAGGCCTTTGGCCTGACCTGGAAGGTGACCTTACGACCAAAGGTCATAAAAATTAGTATCTATCGTGAGTACTCGTGACGACCAATACGCTGGTTTTACCGCGGACCTCTACGTCAATTAGGGGCCAATCGCGAGGAGGGGTCGCAACAACCCCCCCTGTACGGGTGAAGGTAGCGAAAACCAGAGTACGTGCAAGGGTTAAAAGTATTATTTTGATGACGTTAAATATTGTTGGTAAATAGGGGATATATCAGTTTGTAGGGTATGAAAGTTGGAAAATGTTTTTTCCTGATTTTTAGACATATGTTTTTCTGTTTTAATTTTGACAATGTGGTCCATTCCCTTTAACGAAAAGTGCTCGGAGTGGGGCCGAGTAACCTCGGGCCCACTAGAGAGTAGACTGCTCTCCGCCATAGGTGGATCCAGGATTACCAATAGGGTAAGGAGTGGGGGCACGTTCCCGAGGGGCGCATCATCCGGCCCAGGAAGCGCCAGTTTTTGGCCGGAAAACCAGTCAGGTGGGGGTCAAATCATATTTGTGTGCACCGATTTTCGCATCCTGGCGATGATGGGTGGGAAGCGACATTTCAGGGGGCGCCGTGACCATTTCAGGAGGTGCCGAGGGTCGATCAGGGGAGGGGGTCACCTGCCCTCTTACCCCCCTCCCCCTCTTCTTGATCCGCGTATGGTATCCGCTACTATTTGTTAGGCATGAGAACGACTTACCGGCTGAGATAATCTTCTCTCGATGCCTTATGTTCGCCGATGATGTTACGATGTATCGTTAGGTCACGTGCGAAGCCGGTACAGCCCGACTTCAAGGTGATGTTGAAAGAGTGCCTCGCTGGTCCAAAAGCTAGCGGCTGAATATAAATCCGGACGAATGCAAATATTTCTACATGACGCTGTAAACCAGACCAATCATCAAAACTCATGCTATCGAAAGCATAGCATTGGGACAAGTCAAAAGCATCTGAGATTTGGGCATCATCCTAGATACAAAACTCGCATTCGGTCCTCAAGTTCAGCGTATGGTGAAAAAGCCAATAGTACTCTTGGATGCTTAATACAATCGCTTAAAAAATCTGGCGATGGAGGACATCTCGACTGATCAGATATTTTGCTGGCTTTGTGAATTTCTACGGTAATTTTCGCTCGATTCTCTTGTACTGCAGTGTCATCTGGGGCGGAGCAGCTGCTGTTTCTTTAACTCGGACAGACAAGGTGCAGCAAACCTCCCTTTTACTTTGCGAAATTAAAGTAACCAACCCTCCCCTAACAATTTTCCCAAGCACCTCAGAGGCGGGTAAAGGCGCCCTGCACAGAACGCCTTTAAAAAGCCTTTAACAAACTAACTATCAGAGTGCAGCATAATTTTCTTTTATGGCTAAATGCACAATCTCGCGAACAATCTAGATCATTATTGTACTCTGATCTTTTGTTACAGTACAACGTTGTCTTTTTATCATCTTGCAGAGACCAACATGATTCAATTTTGATGAGCAATGTTCTTAGAACAAGACAGACTCATCTATTTTACTCCCATCCTGCCATTTGTGCATACCTGCCAGAGCAACAAGGCGAAGAGTGTCGTTCAATATGCCATATGCACGTGTGAATAGCGCAAAGGAAGGGTTGTTTGTCTTGCTTCCTAGGGTCATGAATGCATTCTTAAAGGGAAGGTGGCAATTTTATAACGTGATTTTAACTGAGATAGCCAAGTTGTAAGGCATCCCGGAAAACCCGGTACTCAATAAATCATTTTTCCTGAAACTCAAAATTTTCGTAGAAAAAAGCCTAAAACCTACCTGAAATATACCCCAAATCTACCCCAGCCTGGCGGCCCCAGTTGTTAGCTCCCAGTGCTGACGTCACGGTGAGCATTACTTCTATAAATTTTTTTCAAATATTTGCATTATTTTATACGAAAAACCATTGCAAAGGTGCTACCCAAACATTTTATTGCCATACTTTGACCCGTTCTTACATTTATGGTCAATTTTAAGCATGCTGAAATATATGTAGTTTTCGCGGCTGATCTCTGGTCCTTGGTGGCGCGCACAAGCACTTACCTAAAGCTGCTCTACAAGGACTTCCAGAGCACGGTTCGTGTCTTCCATGCCTGTTTCAAGCGCCATGAAGAATTCTCTATATGTATTGGACCTAAAAAGATTGAGAAAAAGTGGCCTTTTCCTAATATTGGCCACGGATGGAGGCATTTAGGGCGTATGTGCACCGCCGCGGCGGTCCGGCGCCACCTTCGCCGGGACATCGATGGCCCCTCTATAAGTAAAAACAAAAAGCATGGTGATTAGCGAAAATATTTAAAACGCACTGAACACCTCGTGTGAATTAAGCATTTGTTAACTTCACATGTTTTAGCGCTCAGGTCAATGGTTCGACCACCAGAGGTCAATTTGTGTTCCATCGGGCCATTTCCTTAAAAAAATATGATGCTTACGAGAAATGAGCACAGCTCTCATGCCATTAGAGCTGTTGAGGCCTGGTAAAGTAAATTTTATAGAAAAATGCCAGGGCTTTACCCGCTATTGAAAACATAATGACCTCCCGCCAGAGGTTTGACCTCCAAAGGGCAACTCTTACTGTAAAGTGCCGCGCGCCGATCTCGAAAGGGCAGCTCGAAGACTGGAAAACCATTTCTTACGAGACGGTTTTATTCCGTTTCTGCAGACGAAAGCGGGAATCACAATTCGGAACAACCTCCATGCTCACAGGAACGCCAGCTCGAACCAAAGATAACACAACTATCGATAAATCCGTTCCGCGACCAACTCTAAATATCCATAATACTAATACCTTGAAGCATAACTTCACAATTATTGAGCGACGTTACCTACTAGGCGCTAATCCGAAACACAACACTTTTGCAATCTAAACGTACCGACTCGTTGCGCTTCCATAGATGACAGCAACGCGCAGCTTCTACATCTCGCCGTACACCGACATCTGGCTCCATCACGGGACCCCACCGGCTCGGGATCACGGCTCACAAATAGTCACATGGCCGCCAGAGACCTACGAGTTAAACGTGTCGTTACAAATATATAAAGATAACTCGAAACCCAGAAAATGTCGTATGGAAAACTTCTGATTTAACTCAATATCAAAGCATATCACGCATAGCAAATTACATTGATAAGCGTGCCATAAACTACTTACAGAGGGCAGCCGGCCTCTACGCACATCTTGTCATCACAGCGTCCGTCAGCGAAAAGACCAACGCCCCTCGACAGCCGACCCAGGTCACCACATAGCGCCCGCAGCAATTCGCATGACGTCAGTCAAAGTCCCTACACACAAGACGCACTATCAAAATCATCGCACCTCCAACTGAAGCCTCAGACCTTTCACGACTCAAGAACCGCCTATTTAGAATATTCTACGAAACAGAGCAAATCACGCCTATTCCAAATACTAAGCAATTATTTAACCTCAGCACTAGGCTCACGTCACGTGACGTCAGTGGCCTGACCCAAGTTTACCACAGGCCGCCAGCCGTCTAGCGGCAGGAGTACAAACCGACAGTACACATTGACCCCGTCCTCGGCGCTCTCAAAAATGCCACTGATACTTCACCAACAGGGCTGCAAACGGGCGCTTACACTTGCCCTAGCATGACCTGACATCACCGACGGTCATAAAGTCGTCTTGCCATATCTCAAATGAAAGCCAGTGACGATACAATACGACGACATTAAATCCAGTGCTCTAGCTTGATTAGATCAAAATTCATCATCACAACATTGTGTTTTACCTCTAACGACCTATGGTGCCCTCAGATAAGTTGAAGGGAAAATAGTGCCCCTGTTATTGTGGAAGGGTGGCCAAGAATATTGTTCTGAAATATCTAAGCCTTTGCAATTATTTTTGTGACTTTTACAGTATCCCACAGATTGTATCCTTTTCTTATGGGAGAGGCCCCATCATGAACTAACCGCAGATCATGAAATCGTAAAATATCGGATATAAATTTGTTTGAACCTAGAAGGGTCATCAAGTGTTAAAGGTTTCAAGTCGATCGGCCTGAAAATGTTGCTCTGGTAGAGCTCAAAATTTGAAGTGGGTTTACCTTGTTTGACCTAGCCTAGTGGCCTGACCTAGTTTGACCCGGGGTAAAAAATCAATGGATGCTGGGCAAATGATGGGCTTACAGGCAGAACCCTCAACTGCAGTGCTCCATGGCACCGTTTTTCGGCTATCCTGGAAAAGTCTTGGCGCATCGATGCTCCTCGAGGGGTGAGGATTAATCATTCTTGTCCTTCTTTGCATTTTCCTTCTTACTTGTGCCCCAACGGGAGTCTGGTGCCACTTTTGCTTTATCGGGGGAAGGGGCACCGCCACCGCGGGACCTAAGGGACCACCATCCCCTACTTTTAGAACGTGAGGGTGTTTCCCCATTTTTTGGCTGGAATTTACATTGCATATGGCTACCCTAGGTGGAGAAAGATTTGCATCTGGATCCCTTGTTTTGGCGATGTTCTTGATTATTTGCGCTAACGAACATTTCCACTGACGAACTTTTGCATACGATCATCTGCTTAAAAACGTTTGGCTGACGAAAATTTACCCAAGAATCATACGGCAATGATTACAAAACCTTTTTGTGGCATGACAAACCGCAGGGGCGACGGATACCAACATTTTCCAGAGATTTAGCTTTGCCCGCTTTACCCCAGTGTCCACTTTGCTTTGGTCTCCCCCAGGGTGGTAGAGGGGTCTCCCCTGCATCTCACTGTGTCCATATGGTGATATGTTTTTACTTCTGTTGACCTTTTCTTTGACCTAACTAAAATTTGTTTCAGACATTTTCGGTAGATTTTTGGTCTGGCTATCTAATGCCATGTACAGCGTTTTGCTAACCAGCGAAGTTTTGAAGATCTTAGGGGAAGCTGCGCATGTTGAGATCTTACTATTAGGAATATTGAAGCCTATTTAGTATTTGCTTTTTAGTATTTATACTATTAACACGCGCATTGACGGGGGTCTGAGCCACCATCGCCTTGACGGGGAGGGGGCCCTAAGATCTCGACAACCGTGCTAGGTAGCGAAAAACGGTAAACGGCGTTGGATAGCCCATCCACTTCTCCATCGAAAATATTTGAACCATTTTTTGTCAGGTCACAGTTAAGGGCACTAGAGGTCAAAACATGCCGTCTTAGGGATAACATGTAAATTAAGTTTTTTGGCCATTACATCTGAACAAGTAAAGATAGAGAAAAACTATTTGAACTATAGGTATGAATCCTCGCAGCAAGCCGAATCGAATGATATATAATATGACCTCGCTAGGTCAAATCAAGGATTTGACCTGACCTGAGGTCAGGTCAAGGTCAAATTGGGTAAAATAGATATCATTAGATCTGCAATGACGAGGCGAATCTAATGCAGTTAAAATAAATGCTTTATCTCTATTTATTACTGAGTTATTTAGTTAAAACCATTTTCCCATGTATTATTTCCAATGGAGAGGTCATGGCTCGTACCTGACCTTAGGTCATTGATATAGAAAATACCGGAACATATTTTAGAGAACTCGGTGGGGCCATTGTTTGATATGAGTTTTAATCGGGTAAGTTCACCCTGTTCTGACTTATGCTATCTTAAACTTTTTTTAGGTCAGGTCACTTGACCTGTACTGGTGACCTGACCTGGGATGACCTAACCCTAAAATTTTGACAAAAGTTGTAAAAATGATGAGGGAAAAGGTATGCCAAGTAAAGCAGCGCTACGCGCCGCCGTTTTTTGCATCTCCGAAAAACCCGAGGGGGCGGGTACCCGCCCCCCGTCAATGCGCGTTTTAAGCCTATTAAAACTTACCATTATTGGTGTTGACGAGCATTTGCGCTGAAGAATATTTGCGCCGACGAACATTTGCCCAAGAACCGCTTAGTCCCGGTCTTCCGCTCGAAAATCTGTCACGACGCACTTCCCATGCTACCGTTTCCCTTCCTGATCTTGAAAATTGGGGGCCATAGACTTAGCCCCTGTCCCCTACATCCACACCCAGGCAATATGCATCGGTAGGAGTGTAAGTTTGTGAAAAGCTCAGGAGTGCTTTTCCAAGCCGGAATGTAGCATTTGGTTGATGGGTTGAGGCATGGTGTGCTCCATCTTCTTCAAATCTGAAACCGGTTGGCCACCAGGTCCGGCTTAAGTATTCCGGAAGTTTTAGGTGAAGTCTTTGAAGTGTAGAGGTGTTTTTTAACTTTTAGGGGTGCTCGCGTACCCCTAAACGTATACAAAGCTACACTCCTGGACATTGGCGTTGCCAGGAATCATTTAAGAGGGGCCATGACAGCCCAAACCAAAGTTTCTGAAAACGTCACACAACACTCTCCTGTGGTTCTCTCGCTACCCACGGTCTCGGCAGCTCGGTGACTTCGTGACAACCGTGGTGCCAAAGGTGGATATGCCCTAAAGCTCCCTCTGGTTCCGCCAGTGCTCATAGATACTCAAATACTACCAGTTGATGGCTGACGTTCCCTCCAGAGTCCCTGTGAAAACCCCTAGAAGAAAACTTTCTGACCGTCGTGGTACCTTAACCCTCGCCCCGGTGGGTGTGTTTGAACACCCGCCTCGGGTTTTTCCGGAGGCACGAAAAAACGACGGCGCGAGGCGCCGCCGTACTTGGTACACCTAACCCTTGCTTAATTCCGCAACCTTCCTCAAAATTTTAAGGTTGGGTCATCTCAAGTCAGGTCACCAGTGCAGGTCAAGTGACCTCACCTCAATAAATGTTAAAGGTGGCATAAGTAAGAAATGGGTGAATCTATCGGATTGAATCTTATACCACATAATGGGCCCACCAAGTGCTACAACCTATATACCGGGATTTTTTCATATCGATGACCTAAGGTCAAGCACAGACCATGACCTCTCCAGTGGAAATACATCGGAAAACCAGAAATTGGGCTGTATTTGTGTAGATAAAGCTGAGCATACCTTCATATTCTCCAAATCGTAGTATCCTAGCCCCTTTCCAGGTTCATGTTGCAATTTTTGACCTGCTAACTCTGAGAGGTCATCTGAGGCTATTGAAGTAGTTTTCAGCCTTAGGTCAATAACTTTGCATGAAATGATAAAATAGATTTTACTTTGATATAATTGTGTTTAGATTGCTATTGCAAATCGATTGATATGTATATTGACTATGCTAGGTTACAAAGTGACCTTGAACTGACCTGAGGTCAGGTCACTTTTGTGTTCTAGCCGAGTATGATCATATTATACACCATTTGATTTGCTGTGATAAAAGCAAGCGAAATGTGCCTAAAAATGTTTCTAACTCAAATCCGTGAGACGCTAGAGACAAAAAACTCTACTCGAAGTCCCACTTTCTTTGATCTGTCATGACCTCAATATTAAACTGAGCCAAAAGAGTCTGATGTAGCTTCTTCATGTATTTGCATGAGTTATCCACCAGCTTTCGCGTTTTTTTTCTTTGCTTTCCCGCATAGGGGTCGAGTTCGAGGGGAATGTTCAAACACCCCCACCAGGGCGAAGTTGGCCGTAGGTCCACCGGGGCGCCGCGGATTAACCCGCGCCCCCCGGGGCGGCGCCACCCCCCACCGGGGCCATCGATGGCCCCCCTCTACTCCAAAATATGGGCGTTAGCGCAAATCGCAAAGTGCAATAGAAAGCTCGCGTGAATTCAGTAAAAATTACCGCATGTTTTAGTCTCAGGTCAATGGTTTGACCTCCAGAGGTCAAATTAGGTCAAGATCGGCTATTTCACTCAAATATGCAATGATTAACCTTGCCCGGGTGGGGGGTCTTTAGACCCCCTCGGGTTTTGAAGGACCAAAAAGGCGGCGCGCAGCGCCAAACCCTAGCTGCTCCTTCATCATTTTACATCTTCCGAAAATTTTGGCCAAGGTCATATCAGGTCAGGTCACCAGGTCAGGTGAGTGACCTCACCTCAAAAAACTAGGAGCATAACTAAAAGAAGGGTTAATCGATCAAGTGAAACTCATACCACATCTGGCCCAACAGGAGCACAACATTGTTCGGGATTTGATATGGACCTAAGGTCATGTGCAGAGCAACTCCCCATGACAATGCATGGGAAAATCACGAATGAGCTTCCAGTAAGTATGGATGGAATCAACTTCAAACATCGGTTGCGACTTGCTCTAGCCCATTCAGCGATACCAAACGACCTTAAAAGGTCACCAGGTCAAATAAACATTTTGGTGTTTTATCTATAAATTTAATAAACTAAGATAGAGCTTATTTGTCACCAAAGTGTTTGTATAGTCACGAAGTCAAATGATATACATCATGACTATACCAGGCAAGTTGGTCAGACCGTGACCTGGGTCAGGTCAAATTCTTAAATGTGACCGGCAAGCAATATCATATATCATTCGATTCGTATTGACAGAGACTGCAATGGTCATAAACTATGGCTGTTCTTGTTTGGTTTAAGCTATTACAAAAGTAAACGCCCTATGCAGGGTGGCTATGGACATTCCCAAGAATATGCCCAATATTTAGTGACCTGTAGCTCCAGGCTTTGACCTGACACAAAATGAATGCCACTGTAATGAAAGCGCATCTCAAGGGCTTTCGAATGGTGTTAAAAAATGTTTCTAGCTATCATAGTTTCGAGATATAGGAGGTTTTCTTAGTACACCTCATATAGCGATTTTGACCTATTTGACCTCGGTACCTGATATTGACCTGACAAAAAAAACCGAAGTATTTTCGATATCATTTTCGAAGAGCTGATTGCCGTTTTGCGCTTTTCAGCTCTCTAGTTTTTGAGATCGGGGGGTCTTTTAGCCCCCCCACCAGGGCAAGGTGGCCGTACCCCCACCGGGGCAAGGGTTAACAAACTGGGCATAACTCTATGTCATTAGAGCTATTGAGGCCTGGTAAAGTACATTTGATAGCAAATTGCCATTACTTTTCCGCTATGTGGAACGTAAAGACCTCCCGCCAGTGGTTTGACCTCAGAGGTCACCTCGTGACCTAATATGACCTAGGTCACGAAAGGTCAAAGTGACCTTGCCGTATATCAAATAAAGCCAGTGACAATAAAAACACATGGTGTTTGTTTCACCCTCTAGCTGAATTAGGTCAGAAGTTATTGTCAAAATACTGTTTTGGACCTCGGACCTTGATGACCTAAAAGTCAAAGGCAAATATGACCCCTGGGATCGTGAAAGGTGTCCAAAAACGTTGTTCTGACAGTCGAGTATTTGCAATCAATTTTGTGGCTTTATATCATGAAACATCTTTCCCCATGCTTTCCAATGGG